>PVKA01032219.1:8063-25628 GCA_004027165.1 Ctenomys sociabilis
AAAAAAAAAAAAAAAAAAAAAAAAAAAAAAAAAAAAAAAAAAAAAAAAAAAAAAAAAAAAAAAAAAAAAAAAAAAAAAAAAAAAAAAAAAAAAAAAAACTCCAAAGAAAAAGCTCAGTAGAAAACTTTGAACTGTGCAAAGGATATACATTTAAAATTGATTATAAAATATTTGAAACTTTGGCTCTGCATTAAGAGACAAGAAAAAATGCTAAGTAATTCCCCAAAGCAGAATGTAAAACTTTGTGCTCTGGTGGCAATGCCATTACTTTGCAAATAAAGAAGATATAAACAATCAATATGCAACCACTTAGTAATATCACGAAAAACGTGACTGTAATGTTGTACCTGTTGAGCAAGTTCTCCCCAACTCCCCACTTTCTAATTTCCTTAGCCCCTGGGCACTGCTGCTGTACTCTCCACTTGTAAGTCTTTTAGGCTTCACATGTGAAGTCATGAGGTATTTATCTCTCAGTATCTGGTTTACGTCTCTTAATATAATATCTTCTAGGCTTGCTATGTCACCATAAATTATAAGATTTCATCATTTTATGACTCAATAATACTACATTGTATTATTTTCTTTTTTATGGAAAGTTTAAAAGGTAGTTTACTAAAACAATGTGTACCTGGAAGGTAATAACAAATCATCCAATCAAGAAGTATAAATAAATGAAAATAACCTTAAAACTATATATAAAGCTGAAGTCACTGCCTTAGATCATTTATATACTGCATTCAATATTTTACTTAGGGCATTCACTTTTTTTTTTTGGTGGCTGGCTCAGGCCACCCTGGGGTCAGGGCTGGTGTAGCATGTGGTGCTGGGGATCAAACCACAATCCCTGGACTTGCTTAAGCTTGCTAAGCAGATGCTTTGGACCACTGAGCTATCTTGCTGGCCCCAGGACATTCACTCTTAAGATAGAAAATTTTAGCCGGGCGTGGTGGCGCATGCCTGTAATCCCAGCACTAGGGAGGCTGAGGCAGGAGGATTGTTGTGAGTTCGAGACCAGCCTGAGCTACAAAGTGAGCTTAAGGCCAGCCTGAACTGCACAGTGAGACCCTGTCTCAAAAAAGACAAAAAAAAAAAAAAAAAAAGATAGAAAATTTCAATTTAACATATAATGACTTGGTTCTTACATCCAAGGGTCAAACTGGCATTAGGCTTGAGCAGACAAGCTAATGCAGATTTATCTCTGGTGGCAAATTCATTCTTAAAGTATGTTAAAATACACAAAAAGTATGACTTTTCAACAAGAAGTTCATGAGAAGATGCATTCTTTTATAAGGTAGAACTGCTCCCATAACAAAATATGCTTTCTGATGTGGTACATAAAATATATGACATATCAAAGATTACCTTGGTGGGGACATTTCTTTAGAATCTAGTTTTCAAGGTCTAGTATAAAAGGTAGCTGCAACAGTGAAAAGCAGTTGAATATCACCTCATACTGCAACTCGGAAGGGTAACACTTAGGATATTTCTATCCCATTAACAAAATCCTATGTGGGCAGGAAATTATTATGTATTAAGGTAAAAATGAAGCCCTCCTCCCACATGTGTGCAAAAACACTTGTCAGTTACAAAACTATCTTTAACAACAACAACAGCAACAAATCTTAATTGTAAAATCGTAGGCATCAAAGTCAGACTGACACAAGACGACCACCCTGCTTGGTGGATGGATATTCAGGACGAAACCAACTGTCCCGTGGTCACCTTGGGAGATGAGTGGGAGACTGGGGGAGGAAGGGACCCAGGGTCCCAAGACTCCAGGCTGTGTGCTCCTTCCCAGTGGGCCAGCTTGATTCTCTGCATCCCAGTGCCCAAAACAGTAACAAAACAAATACAAATATAAAAAAGAATTCTTAAGCAGGCCATGGGAACTATAACTGTGTAAGTACCTTTTTTTGAGCGCTATTATTTATGCCATAGTTCTGGCAATTGTCTTGAAGTGTACAAAGATCACTGCCTAATTTCTGAAAATGAGAATTTTCTTCTTTCCGGCAGCAGAAGTCCATGTAAAATTTGTAAACAGTGATACAAGATTATGTATCAATTATGTAAACATAACTTGTCAGAGCTTGTATAAAATAGAAGTAATTACACATTTACAAGTTCGTAAAAAAAGACAGAGGGTAGCTTTGTACAAAGTTCTCCCTCCTGTGCCAAGTGATTTTTTTTTTTTTTTTATTGCAAATATAATCCTGAGCTGAAAATCTGGGATTTGGGTGCCAGCCATCTTTGCATAGAAAATATCCAAACAATGCTTACTCTACTTTTCTCTACTGATATTCACCTGCCAGAGCCAGCCCTGCAGGTGTGACTTTGGAGACATTTATCGGTTACCGTGGCGCCAGGTATGGAGCCTGCTACAGCGCTCACCGTGGCAGCAGATGCGGCTGCGTCCTCCGCTTCTTCCGGTCATCCTGGAGCTCCTGGCTGACGCTGCACTGCAGGGCCCTGGGAGTGAGCCGCTCATCTGGAAGAAGGCACATATGCAGGAGCTGAAATAGCCAAGTCCTCTGAGCCAGCGAGGAATCTCTCACACAGTGTCGCTGATAAAGCTGAAGGGAAGTGATTGCAATTTTATGCATCGAGTGATAGGCATTGCCTTTGTATTCTTTTCCCAGTTCTGCAATTTTTTCTACATCATCTTCTAGGAAGTCAGTGCTCCCGAAAACAACTAAATTTAAATGTTTCTCCTAATTTAGAAGCACTTCCTGGGAAATTTCAAATAGTTCAGAAAAAGGGTGAGGATGGCCACCATAAGCAAATTCTCTATCATATGCCTCCAATTCCAAGGGAAGAAGTGTCCTCATTCATCCAGCGCGTGTAGGACACGTGGAGCACCACTAACTGGCTCGCCATCCTCCTCCTCCCCACGGCCCTGGCTGGTCTGCAAGCCGCCGGCTCTCCGCGGGGTCGAGGCCGCTCCCAGCCCTGCTGGCGACTCGGGGCCTGAGCCCGGGCACTGTGCGTACTGCCCGGTCCCCCCCCCCCCCGCCCTGCCGGGGCAGAAGCGTCAGGCAGCTGGCGGCTGCGGGGCGCCACAGGCAGGAGCCGGCCTAAGGATGGGCCGCACTGTTGGTGGGCCTGCTCCGGCGCCCGTTACCACTATTTTCTTTACTCATTCACCTATTGATCGATGGCTAGGCTGACAGCAGTAGTCAGTTCTACTACTCTTTGAATAGCGGGTTGCCTTAACTAACATTAATGCATCACATATTGAAAATAACTCAGAGTGAAGATTTTGAGTGTTTTTACAATAAAAGAAATGACAAATATTTACAATGATAGTATACTAATTACCAAAATGTAACTGTTATACAATGGAAACATACACCTAAACAGAACGTTGTGCTCCACATGCTGTGCTAATTGCTTTTCTCATTGTGGAGACAAAATATTCAACACCAAAGTTCAAGGAGGGAAGGTTTCGTTAGCTCTCAGTTTGTAGAGGGTTCAGTTCCTAATTTGTTCCTAGACACAGGAGCATGTAAGGGTCATTGTCCAGGATGAGCAGTTTATGGCGAGCAGGTAGGACGCAGTGAGTCTGCAGACAATCACAGTGAAGCAGCAGCCTGCCTTCCTTTCGTTCTTTTATATTCTATCCAGGCTATAAATCTTTGGGTGTTGTGCCCATACCCAGGGTCCCAGCATCATACCCTCCATCCCACCTTGATTCCCTTAATCCCAGCATCACACCTGTAATCCACATTTCAGCATTCACACAGGCTGTTCCAGCCACCTTCCAAACTCTCTGCCATGACTACAGGAGACTTTGGGAGCATAACTAGATATAAGCCATAATCCATGCATAACAAATATTTCAAAAACTTAGGATTTCTCTTCTTTAAGTAATATTAGGGCCAAAAATATGTAAGATTTCAATTTCAAATATTTAGTATATGATTACAAAAACCACATTAGGCAACGAATCTACATAATCTAGGGTGAAAATTGTACCATGGTGAAAAATGCATACTTTAACATTTTCATTAGTGAATAAAATAGAATAAGGATAAATTAGAGATTTGCAAATTATTCAGAGTATGTAATTTTAAATAGAATATTTCTTTTTAAGAATAAAATTTGAAATATTTTACACATCTTTGATTACTGGAAATTAAGTCATGAAAGGACTCGTGCCCTGGACTCATGGTACATTTTCTACCTTCTTACAATATCAAATGTCTTCCTTTAAACAAATGATATTAAAATGAATAAAAAGTATTCAAAATTTGATTAGTAATTCAAAGAAATTGATCTAAAAGGCTAAATTTAAGGGCTAGCCAAATAGCTCAGCGAGTTAAAGCACTCCCAAGGGCCAGGGGTTCGATCCCTGGGCCTTCTGTGCTGGCCCCACCCCTGGGGTGCGCTGAGATGGCGATTGAGGCTGGGCATGGTGGCACACACCTGTAATCCCAGCTCTTGCGAGGCTGTAAACATGCGGATCACTATGAGTCTGATCTAGTTGTGAGACCCTGAACACCTTGTAGACCCTTCCCTTTCTATACAATAGAAATAAGAAAGAAAGAACGGAAGAAAGAAAGAAAGAAAGAAAGAAAGAAAGAAAGAAAGAAAGAAAGAAAGAAAGAAAGAAAGAAAGGAAGGAAGGAAGGAAGGAAGGAAGGAAGGAAGGAAGGAAGGAAGAAAAGAAAGAAAGAAAGAAAGAAAGAAAGAAAGAAAGAAAGAAAGAAAGAAAGAAAGAAAGAAAGAAAGAAAGAAAAGCTAAATTTAATGAAATGCTAGTTCAGTGTAACAGGAGGAATATTGCAAATGTGTGCCTATGTGTGCACTTTCTTTGTCCTGAACCCACAGATGCTAAATGTGTACTCTACCGCAGAGCTACAGTGAGCTCTATGTGAATGTGTGATTTTCCTCTACTCATTATAAAATAATTAATCTGTAGTTTATTTCTTGCACTTTTTGAATTTTAAAGATAGCCACGATGCATCACAATTTTCTTTTGGTAAAAGAACTAACATAAGTTTGAAGTAATAATTTTTAATGGTTAAAAATGTTAACTGATACATAACAATTGTACACATTTATGAGGCATAGTGTGATATTTCTGTGCATGTGTACATGGTACAATATTTAGATCAGGTTATTCATAATTCCCTGCTCAGGTATGCTAAAAATGTTTAAAATCACTTCTTTTAGCTTTTGTAAAAACTAAACACTACATTATTATTATCTATAGTTTCCTCACTGAGCAATAGAATGCCAGAGCATTTTTTCACATCTAACTAGAAGTTAGCAACTTTAATAAGACACTATTTTTTAAACTTTAAAAATCTATTTATTTATCCATTTGGTACAGGGTCTCGCTATGAGCTACAGCTCTAGTGATCCTTCTGTCTCAGGCTTCTCAGTGCTGGGATTGCAGGCTTCACCACCAGGCCTGCTTTCAGGGCTGGCACTGTGCACCCATGGTTCCAGGGTAGGCAAGCATGTGGTACCGGAGATTGAACTCAGGTCCTTGTGCTTGTCAGTCAGACTTTTAGACCACCAAGCTATCTCCCCAGCCCCAGTATTTTTCAACAAAGTGATATTACTCCCTAAACTCTACGTATAATATGACCCTTCCTAGTATCTCATTAAAAAAGAGAAAAATCCTAAAGAGAGATGTTAGAAAGGAATTAACAATTTAATGGATTAGGAAAAAAATCAAAATAATTGATATTATATTTTGGAGGAAAGGAAAAAATAAAGCTAAGAACACAAAAACTGGTGTTAAAAGAATATATTTTGCGGGCGCCAGCCAGATAGCTCAGTGAACTAAAGCACCTGCACACGCAGGCACAGGAACCCAGGTTCTATCCCCAGAGTGCCATGCGCAGCCCTGGCCCATGGCACTCGGAGATGGCGAATGACACTGGGTGTGGTAGCGCAGGCCTGTAATCCCAGTGCTCGGAAGACTGAAAACAGCAGGATCACTTCGAGTCCAACCTGTGTAGTGAGACCCTGTAGCTCCTGTACAATGTACATATATATATATATTTATGCAATCATATATGTTGCATAACAATAGCTATGACCAAAGATAGAAAAATATGATCTCACAACTACCCAAAAAACTATAAAATGCACTTGAGATGTTTAATAGAAATAGCATATTCTTGAACATATTTTAAAAGTTGCATTTCAGGTGGTTTTCTCCTACTATGATTCTATTAAAGTCAGGAAAAGGTGTCTCCCCTTACTTTTAACACTATTTCATATTTTTCTGGAGAAGCCCCTTAACACAGTTGAATTCTATATCCTGCCACATGCAACTTTCCCTCTCTGTCTGCCTCCACTCACAGCACTCCGTCCTTACATCCAGTGATCCTCCTCTTCACCTCCCTAGACGTGTGTCACCAGAAGCAGCCACTTTCCAAGCCCCCACCGGGGCTCTCTCATTCCCCACACAGCCCTCTGAGTGTCCCTGTCTGGCTCAGGTGCACTCCTTGCAATTACAATGACATGACCCAAGGTTTTGGTAAAATAATAAATTAAGTTTATGGACTCAGAATTACTAGATTTTTCTGAACTGTAGCTCAGTTATTTCTGTTCTAATCACTATTTTTTCCATCAATAAATCATTTTTGATCCATTGATTTATTGCTACACAATGGGAATGATAAGCTTGTAAGCTTAATCAATGTGAAAATGAATATGCAAATGCTTTAAAACAATTTTATTAGGCATTACAGCCTCTTAATTTCATTTAGGCTGAGACAAGTGACCAACATGGTCCTTAAATACATGCTCAAGCCTTGAAAATATTAATTTTTATTAAGAACATAATGAAATTTCTATAAAAATAATAATTAATCTTAGAATTCAGACTTGTAATATGTGTGCTGACAAATTAACACCATGTATTTGTGTTCTGCAAATCCCACCCTGACCATGGAGACTTCACAGCTTCAAAGACTACCCTCTGTGCAGTGTTGCTATCACTTTATCAACATAGAAATATATGGCATGCTATAACTTCAAGAAATATAACTAAATAAATTACATAGACATATTTCAACAAACTGAAGTAGGGGGAGGGGTTTTTCAAAATGTTCACCAAGTAGTATTAGGACTTTTTCCTCAGTAATTAGGTCTTGAGCTTTTTATTCCTTTTTCCTCCACATTGTAAACATGAATAGGTCATATCATAGAAGCAATACATATTCCAAAAATATTCTATATACTTGTAAAATAAAGATTTATATATAAAGGAATCTGGTATATATTTTCTGCTCAAATATTTTTCTCAATGCCCTCACATTTCTCTGCTGACATTCATCTTTTTATTGGAACTTCTGTTCTTTTACACATAGACAAAAATACTACAGTACACTTAATTCATGAGAGTTCAGATTAGTTTGTAGAACTGCCAGGAAAACCTTCCCAGTGTTCACAAAAGTTGTGCTGAGCTGGACAAAGCATCAAGGAGAAGGAAGAATCACACTGTGCTGGTCTGTACTGTGAAGAGTGAGGTAAAAGGGGTGTTGTATGCATTGGGAGAAGAATGAGTCAAATTAAACCATCATTAGGATGACCTCTATATTAAGCTCAGATATTTCTAATATTTTTCCATTATTGTTTTGAGATAGACTTAAAATATTGTCGTCTTTCTTTCACCCAAATGTCTAGTTTATTTATTTATATTTATTAAGGATTTGCTGTGGCTGGAGCACTGAAAGGATACATTGGTAAACAACATAGACAACTGAGATGCCTGAAGCATATAATGATACACCTAAAACTTTTGTTTTAAGTAACTTAAATTAGGGTGCTGGGGCCAGGCAGATAGCTCAGTAGAATAAGCGCTTGCCTGGCAAGCACAAGGGCCTGAGTTCAATCCCAGTTCTGCTCCCCCCCCCAAAAAAAAAAATAAAAGAAGAAGTTAGGATGCTACTCTTTCAATGACTGAAGAGACTGGATGAAGTATTAAGACATAGAATAATAAAGTTTAATACCAAGACTAAGAGCATATCCAGGTATGGGTGTGTCTCTTCAAGCCTCAGTGTCAGAGTTTGACACCTGGGATAATACTACACCTGGAGATTTAATAGAATAAACTTTAAAAGAAAGTTACCCTCCACTAGTTTATCTAAGCCTCCTATAAGCATCCTATTGTATTCTTTCTTCAAATCTGTACCACTATCCCTTTTCCTTTCTCCTTATTCTTTCTTCCCTCAATTAAAGATGGAATCACCTTCTGTTCAAAAAAAAAAAAAAAACAAAAAACAAAGATCATTTAAAAGTGTTCTTAGAAATATCTCCAGGTCCTACCAAGGCAGGTCAAGAGGCAACACAAACCCTGACTTGAAATTATACTATGAAGCTATTACGATTAAACCATCATGGTACTGGCAAAGAAAACAGACCTGAGGACCGGGAGAATGGATTAGAAGGGGAAAATATGACTCCAAACACACGCAGGCGTCTTATCTGTGACAAATGGGCTAAGCTGGTGCTGGAAAAACTGGCTCTCTACATGCTGAAAACTAAAGCTAGAGGCGTGTCTCTCACCATGCACTAACGTCAAAATGCATCAGAGATCTAAATATTAAAAGCGAAATATCAAATCTATTGAAAAAAAGTTGATAGAAATCTTGAGGACACAGTAGTAGGCAAAGAGCAAATCTGAACTTGAAAATGAAATAACTTTTGTCTATATATGTGCAGACAATGAGAAACAAGGGGAGAAACAGAATCATTTAGCATAAATCTTTACCACTACAGCCAGAAAAGTCCTTATGATTGTATTTAGCAGCAAAGGCTTACTTACATGTTTTAAATCGAATTCAATATACTTTCAAGGGATTACAAGAGTCACAGAACAGAAACTAATGAAAAGAGAACCCTTGCATTCCTGAAATAATTAAGTTACAGTAGTATACTATGAAGTACAACCTGAATAACTAAGAGAAACGATTGGAATAAAAGCAAAGCTGGCACTCTGATAGATTCTGACTTTTAAAGCAACAATGAGGATTTCTTCTTCCCCAATTTTCCTCAGAGATAATTACTTTATCTATGAAGAGACCCACTATGAAATTTTACAACAGCTAGGGTTTTATTCTCTGTGTACTGGCTACAAGAAGAGAGAAAAGAAAAAGAGAACGCAGACCCTAGCAAAAGACCAACTGAGATTGAAAGATTTGTTGCTTCATGCAAACTCAGAAGCATGTAATGTGTTTTGACATTTCTGGCTGTAACATTACAAAAGCACCCAGGTTATAGAATTTGACCCAGTTTCCCTTTTATTTCTCACTGCCATGAATTCCTGTTTTATGTAACTTTCTCAGTGAGTACTATGCCTGTCATTTACATGATCCTTAAAAAGTACTTTTTCAATAAACTACATGAATTTAAGATCTTTCTGGTTAATTATATTTCCCCAAGATAAAACCTAACTGGAAAATGAGCATTAGCATGATTTTTCAGGTTGCTTCTTATATAAGCCCTTCCCCCCAAAAAGTCCCAGTCAAAATCAGCCATACAGATGCATTTAATACATTTGTTGCAAAACATAATGAATAAATTAATTTGTATAAGAATAATATTAACATATAATTAAACACAAATAAATATTGACATTAATACTTAAAATGAATCATAATATGAATAACTGGTTGTAAGACTACAGCCATGCATTGCAACAAATACTGTGAAATTCAATTACTTTTTTAAGTGAAATTCTGTACCACTCATAATTTTTGTTTTGATAGTGTTTTGTATTCAAATAAAAAAGAAAAAAGAATCATAATATAAATTATAATTAAGTACCAATATAATAAATATTCAAGCAGGCACCTTCGGACATGAAGTAAATGCCTGTATAAACAGATGAGCCAAGACTTACTGGAGAATGACTGCTCAGAACACAGACACAGCACATTAATTGCATGTGCGCTTGAGAGCAAATGGGCACGGGTCTGTCGGTCTTGCGTTATGATGTACTAACTTAATGCACTTGTGTGAAATAAATAAAAGTTTTCTGAACTTTTGTGATGGCAATTTTTATCCAGCAGAAAAGTATAAATAAAGTATACATCACGGGGCCATAATATTAAGTTGAGCTGTAAATGGCTATGGTTGACAACTTCTTCAGATAACTCACCATTGTTGTGGAATGCTGGACTGTGTTGGATTGTGCTGTAGAGTTCAAGCACCTAAGTTAGTTGAATGACAATGGAGTGCCCATGTCTGACAGGTGTAGACAAAGGAAGGGGTATAGAAAGGAAGAATCATGACGTGTGTGTATGGACAGTACAGTTGGGATAGATAACGCCGTGCTTCTACATAATTCTATGAGAGGCAAGATCTGCACTAATGGTGGTTGGACAGGATATTATGTCGGCTTCTAGTACTATGGACAACCATTAGGAAGATAACAAGGTAGAAAGTATTAATTATTGAATCTTTGATGTATTTCAGGTATAAAAAATAAGATACCCAAACAGCTACACTCTCTTCATTTACTGATAAGAGTCATATGCTATAATAATGTCTGTAAGTATAATATCATGTATGCACCTTCTATGATACCAAAACATTATGAAAACTGTTTGCAATTATTAATTTATCAAATCCATCTTGTCAAGGTATTGTAAAACTGTCTCATTGATATTTGCACTTCAATAAAACAAAAACACACACACAAAACATTTTTGTCCTTTTTGTGCAGATCATCATTCTTAAGTGTCATCATATCTGTTGCCACTCCTGTCTGGTAAGTCTTTGTAGCTTTCATGGAAACTCTGCAGCTACTGCTCTGCAAGAGGCAGTGATGTAGGTGAAGAATTCCTGGGACCGGATCGCTGACAGCTGTGCTTCCAATGCACTATGAGCTGGCTCCATGGACGAGAAATGCTCATGAAGGACAGCTCTACTGATGAACATGAGAGATGGGGCCCATGCTTCTGCAGGAAATGCAGTTGCAAGAAATTCAAGCCAGAATTCAGGGTTTGGAGTTTTTGATCAAATTACAGGAGAAGATGACATGATTAAATTTGAATAAGTGTAGATTTCTGAACATGAATAAACGTAAACTGTTATACATGAAAAAAGACCCCCTGAAAATAAACCCTATTGCGTCTTTTGCGCAAAAAAATAATATCAGACCTAGTTATATTTTGGAGCCAATATGCTAATAATGCCTGAAGATTTACAAAGAAAGGAGGCTATACTGAACATATGCTATGCAGTGTGCCATGGGGTCTTGTCACTGACTAGTGTAGTCCTTTATTTTAGTGACAATAGAATGACAATTGAAGCAAACATAAGAATTTCACGGAAAATCTTTCATTGAAAAATAAGAAAAAAATGTAAGGGACTTTAGCTTGAGGAGCTTACAAAGCTCAACCTTCTCCTTAACAGAGGAAAGGAAGAGAGAAGTTGGGGAGTTTGGGAGAGACTGCACATAGAGTGGCTGGGGAAGTACACTGAGCAAGAGATAAGACTGGCCCATTCACAACAGCATAAGCCCCCTTTTAGGAATGCTGTGGGGAGCTAGGATCTGTCCAGCACTTGTTCTGTAGCTCCAGAGGAATCCTCAGAACTTTCCAGGCAACTTGGTTCCATGTACTGATGTCTCCATTTGAGGCAGTTTCCCTCAGCCAGGCTCTGCAGGAGTCCTGGTGATCCTAGGTTTGGAGTCCCTTGTGCTTCCTGCAGGTATGAGGCCTGGAAGCTGTAAATGTTAGCAGTCAGTTGTCCCTGAAAGGCCAGAAAATTACTTTAGTTTCTCTTTACTTTAGTTTCTCTTACCTTATGGTCCTCAGTCTCAAAGGGGAATCTGGTGATGGGCTATGAAAATGTAGGGGTAATAACCCTTGTTTAGCCAGTTGTCCCTAAATGGATAATATAACTCTTTCCAAAGTTGTAAGGCAAAAGGACTCAAAATAAAAGTCAAGCCTTATTCTGCTTTGAGTTGTCTATTGGACACTTGTAGGCCCAACCAAAGATGTAGATTTTAGCAAAAACCATGTTTAAATTGCTGACTGCTTCAGAAGAAAATATAAGTCATGCTTTTTTAAGAGTAACAGGTAAAGGTCCAGAAGTTGGTTTGTCCTCTCCTCTGTCCCTAAGGTGGGCTCTGTGTCAGTCTTAAAAGACAACAATACCAAATAATGCAAACACAATTTAAGCATAGTATGATTCTAATGTAAATGACCAACTACTCCATTTTCACACATCAGAGAAACTGAGCTAAGAACCCTCATGGGAATCTCTGTATCCTTGATTTGTTCCAGACCTGCTTCTGCTATTTTTACCCCCTTCTTTTCCCTAAACTACCCACTAACCTTGTACTGTTCTCAAACTGCTTTGTGTCAGTCTAATTATTTCTTTTTATAAGAGCTTCTAAGCAAATCTTAGGAAGTTGATCCAAGCTTCACTTCATACAGAAAGTGTTCCTAGGACACTACCACAGATATGTAGGATGTTAAATTTCCCATAGGCACAATCCCTTTCCAATTCCACGTATTCCATATTTTCTGAACAGCCACCTGAGAATATCCAGAAACTTTATTTCTTACCTTTGAAAGATTTTCTGTGATCTGGTGAAAGAAAATAATTTCTAGCTCAATGAAATTCTTCTCTCCTTACTAGAAAGAGAATAAACTCTAGCACTTGGATGTCCCATTGCCATGTGCTTGCTAATGTTCCACATACTTTAATATCTCAGTCATTCACATATGGAAATTGCCAATATCCTTATGGTATAATAAACCCACTGATAATGAACTATACAGTTTGTACCTGGTTAGGTATATTCAACATTCTGTTCTATTTTAATGTGAGGTTGAGTAAATCAGAGGTGTCAGCTGCAACAGGAACCAACTAAAGTGATGCTTGAGTCTTCTCCAAGCTTTCCTGAATCACAATAGCCCCAAAACCTAATTTTTAAACCATAGAGAGTGGATGTGACACTTAAAATAGTAATTGCTATCCACTTCCATCATAGCTATTCATTTTGATAATCTGTAGTTATTCCTTTTGTGTACCCAAATGAATAGTACACCAAAGGACGTGCATCTTCCTCCATTCTGAAAGCTAAATGTAAATAGGAAAGCATATACATAAGAATATTCCAAAATAAGCACTAGAAAAATAGTCTATAGGCAACAAAATGACAACTATATTCAGAATATCACAGGTTAAGAATTTTTTAAAGCAATACAATTAGAATAGGAAATCAAAATATTTATAAATATGGAAAAAAGCTACTAGCCAGGTTTATGTTCTTTTCAAATGAATTCAAAATCTGCATCCTCTTAAAACAAATCTAATGGAATTTTCCAGCAAAATTACACTTAAGAACAAAGAATACTGAGAAAGTACACCATTGACATTAAATTTGTTGCTAAATGATATTTAGAATATTTACCATTATACATATAATGATAACTTACTATGGACAATCTAAAGTTTACAAAAAGTTATTGGATCAAAACACTCATTCTTCGTCTTGGAGAGAATTCCATTTCACGCTTTAAGTTTTGCATCTGGGCATACTCTGATATCTTACATAATACTTAGAATAAAAAAGTATTTGGCTTTTCACCACTTGATGTTATTACATACATATTTTCTGTTCATCAGTCTATTTGCAAGGAAATGAAACCCAATTAAAAGTGGCTTAAGCAAGTAAAGGTAAAGTTTGTCCTACATACATAGAAAGGTTACGCAGGAATAAGCTTGTTAGGACTCATGAGATGAAGTGAATTAATTGAAAATTCATCTTCATCTGCCTTTCTACAATGCTTCTCTCTGCTTCATTCTTAGTCAGTACTCCCTACAACATGGTAAAATATCAATAGGAATGCTAAGGTTCTTTTTTATGTAGAAACACATAGACTGTTTCTAGCTCTACAGAAAATCTCCCAAGGAAGTCTTACATTGGAGACTCCCCCTTCACTCAGGGGAGGGGTCGGTCAAATAGCTCAATGGATTAAAGCACCTGCAAGAAGGCACAGGGCGGGGAACTACCCACTCGGGCCCCCCTCCTGTCTCTCTCTTGGACAGGAGCTTTCTTTCCTCAATAAATCTATTCTGCTCATAACCTCTGTTCCTAAAATTCATTCTTCGGTTTTAGAGAACACGAACTCATACAGATCAGGTCCTGAGATCATTTTTCCCTATGTCATTTGGAGGTTCAGCTTATCATTTGGAGGTCATCCACCAAGATCAGTTTTTCTCCCTGTATCATTTTGGAGAGTTCCACTGAGACCATTGGATGGAGGTATGAGTTTATTTTTCTTTCACAAATTCTGAATTGGGACTTTGCTTAGGTAACAAACCTCTGTCACAAATGTTTATATGTCTTTGCCCATTGCTATGGTTGTTCATGCTTTGCCTCATACAGTTTTGTTTCACAGTACTGGTAAGATGGCTTGCAATTGTTTTTGCTTTGTCTTTTATATAGTTTTGTGAAAATGTTGGTCAAAACTGTTGTTGGTAAATCCTAAGTTAAAACATGGAAATGTTACATTTTATGACTGTTGTGTACTTGTATGTGTTACATTTGAGCTAGATGCTAAATGTACTGGTATTCCTTGCTTGAGTTTGGATAGTAGCACTTGAAGGAGTGATGTTGGTACTCCTGGTGGATTTCACGTAAAATTCTGTAAAATGGGACTCTTAGCCAGCTCAGACTTAGAAATCTACATGCCTGTATATGAAACACGGGACTCCTTTTGTCAGTTAAATGACATTAGGTCGGCAACCATTCTTAAAGACTTGGAGGACAGGTTTCACTGGGATAGACTCGTTCTGATCCCCCTCTACATGCTAGAGGGAATGTCAGGCCTGCTCTGCTTCAGTTTCCTTCTTTTGACTTTGCTCCTGATTTTCCCACCTCTTTGTACTCTCCTTTGTAGAGGCATGTAAAATTAGGAAAACTCTGACTGTTACAACTAAGCAAAGCCCTTAGAAAAAGACATGGAAGTCATTTTAGAAAAAGAACACATACTCCATCTCTGGGTCAGATGAGACAAGAGGACTATGCCCATCCAGGAGAACACATATGAAAACCATGTCCCAGCTCAGTGTTCTGGGCAGGTCTCCTTCAGGAGGCTAAACCTGAGACACAGTGGAGAGAACTGACTTCTGGGTGACACCAGAAGGAGCTAGCTCCAAAAGCAGCACACTATGGGACCAAAACATGTTTAGTGTGAGGGAGCATTCAACCTTTTCTCCTAGGTCTAATTATTTAGGTGTGTAAGAGATAAGTTATGGACATTAAAGCCTTTATTGTAAAGTAATCTTGTTCAGGCTTTTAACTATCTCTCATAGAATTTGAACAAACAGTGGTTACTCTGCCAGTTAGCAAATGCTCTTACAGCAGCTGCCACTCTTTGAAGCAGAGGACAGGATTCCCCAACTGTTTGGTGAATCCCCATTGAAGCCTATGGCTGATGGAATGTTGACCAGAGAAACTGTTGGATTCCTTTCTGGAGACATCTCTGGTCATATGAGCCAAAAGAAATCGAGAATACCTGAGGGGTTATGGCCATAATCGAAGGTTCCTTGGTGGAAACTGGCTCCTGACCACTGAAAGGTCTCCACTTACCTATTATACTTTTTCTCTCTACTAATAAACTAGACATCTGTGCCGGGTGTAGTGGCGCATGCCTGTAATCCCAGCACTCGGGAGGCTGAGGCAGGAGGATTGTTGTGAGTTCGAGACCAGCCTGAGCTACAAAGTGAGCTTAAAGCCAGCCTGAACTGCATAGCGAGACCCTGTCTCAAAAAGACAAAATAAATAAATAAATAAATAAATAAATAAATAAATAAATAAAAAATAAATAAACTAGAAATCTTACCTGAGACTTTCATTAGAACAAGTTAAAGAGTCACTCATTCAAAAATAAGTCTGAGACAGCTTGCACTAGGGGTTATTAGGGGACGTTTACATCTGTTCTTACATGCTAATTAGCTGTATCATTTTTACCAACATATAAAATGTGAATGCTAGATGATAAAATGTTTCACCTGTGAACTTCAAGGTTAAATCTTGTCCAGTTGCTAAAAATGTTTACCTAGGTGATTAGATGGGAAATGAGTGTCAGACTTGGCTCAATGCATGGGGCCAAATCTCTCCAGTCAATAATTCTATCTCTAGAAGCGATCTTTGTAACCTAAGAAGTGCTCGCTTCCCATTGACCTTTTATGCCATAGTTATGTTTCTTTCTGCAGATATTCTGGTCACCGGATCAATTGTAACTTATATTCACAAATGGTCAGTAAGAGTAAGGGATGTGAGATGGTCAGGAGATAAGAGTCCGCATCAGTTCGAGGGTGGACAGGCTGGTGGGACCTTGTCTCCCTTCTCTCCAACAGGAGCAGCCACCTGCTCTGGAGAGGGTTACTCCAGGGACGCCTTGGGGGAGGGAATCAATTAGAAATAAGGAAGGGGAACGCCCTAAAGTTTCTCATTGTATTCCAGGTATGGGGATCTCACTGTTAAAGTCTCTGACTCCTTTAGAGTGTGCTTCATTAGGCACCAAAAAGATGTTTGATTCTTACATGCTAAAGAGCTGTTTAATCCAAATGGAATGCTGAGGAAAGTATAAATTATGATGCTATTTTATAACTAGAAAGATGATGTAAAAAGGAAAATGGTATAAACATCTTCAGATTTGGTTTGTATTAAAAAGGATACCATTATTTAATAAAGTTTTGGGAGTGTAGATGTGAGCAACAGGAGAACCAGGCAGCTCAAGGTGCCCAAGGTAACACTGTCTTGGAGCCTGAGGACAAGGCAGCAGTAAGCACAGCCTCGCCCACCATTACTGAAAGTGAGGTTTCCCTATTTGCCTTTCTAGTCTAGAGGGTGTGGACTTCTAAAACAGCTGTAATCCAGGCCTCTACAGGGCTACACCAATTCTTAGCTGAATCTGTGCAAGCTTTTCAAGGACAATACCCTTTATAGAAAGAAGACAATTTGTTCATGTGCCTTAGATGACCATGATAAGTACATTGATATCTTTAGAGGCTTAAACCAAGCTTTGACTTTTATGGAAATACAAACTACTATTGCATTTCAAGAGGAATATTGTGTTGTTATAAGGAGCCAAAAGATAGACAACCAGTGGAATCCCACTGGAGCCTGAGCAGTCAGAGCCCTGCTGGCCTAATTGCCAGGCAGAAAAACTAAAAAGGACATTTTCTTTTAAGTATGCATTCTTGAAGGTCTAAGAACTTAACCAAGCCTTCTAGTTATTTGAAATTTTAGCTGTTTACTAGGAGAAAAATACATGTTCCTCTGATTTCTTATGTTTAGTAGATACACTAGTAAAGCATACTTCATGAGATGTTAATTAAATACAGGAACAGATTACTCTTACAGAAAGTTCAGGAGGTACAAAAGGTAGCTTTTGTTCCAGACAACTCATCTGGTACTTGGGTAAAAACTGTTTGTGTTCTATAATTGGAACTGAGAGAAAACCAGGGAGAGAAAACAAGGGACAAAAACGGCTGCCTTTGTTGCGGCCTCAAAACAGACCCTGAGTCTGATTCTCTGGGCTCCAAGAAAAGCTCGACGTCAATGAGATTGATCTG
>PVKA01032220.1:0-25538 GCA_004027165.1 Ctenomys sociabilis
GGGCAGGGCCCCCAAGCTGCCTGCCTTGTCCAGCTGAATGCTGCCCTGTTCACACACACTTGTGCCAATGACCGGGCTCACACCCTGCAGGTATATCTGGCTGTGGGCAGTGGTGCCAGTTGCTCAAGGATCTGCTGCCCACCTGGAGCTGCAGCTGAATCTTTTAATCCAAAATCCAATAAAACACTTTGACCCCCTTCCAAGTCTCAAGGCTGAAGCAAGGGGGTGGAGTGGGTTGTCAGCCCTTTGGTCAGAGGGGACTGAAGAGGCAGAGGCTGGAGCTTTCTGGAGAATTTACTGGCCGGCAGGGTGGGCATTCACAGCGAGGACGTGCCGCGATGCTTCTGTAGGCCCCCTCCGCACCCCCCAGCCGCACACGCCCCATGCACATGCTCCCGTGTGCAGACGGCGGCCACGCCTCCCCCCCAGACGAGGGACAGACGGACAGACAACACTTCACAGGAAACAGACGGCAGCCTTCAATCAGATGTGGCCTCAGGCAGGCGCAGCCCCACCCTGGCCTGTCCCCCAAGGGCCTGACAGGTGGCCCCCAGCACCTCCGGGCTGGGGAGCCGGGCCCCTGTCCCAGGACCGGCAGCGTCCCCACCCCAGCCCCCACCCGACCCCCTTTATAAAAAGAAGAGGAGACAGCACCTTCTGCTGGACAAGCCGGGCAGCCCAGGCGCCCGGCCAGCCCCAGCCTGGGACACCCTGGGCCCGAGGCCGTAGTCCTGTTCTGCCCGCAGGCGTCCACGAGGTCCCTTGTCCACACAGCAGCCCGAGAGTCCTGGGCACGCCTCACAGGTGCCGTGGGCTGGGGTGGCCGTTGTGGTAGAGTTTCTGCTTCACATGCACCATATTCCCCGCGGGCTCCTCGAAGGGCCTATGCGGCCGCCGGCCCAGCTCCCGCAGGCTGCACAACTTGGGCAGCCAGGTCCACGAGCCATCTGCAGGGGGACAGGGCGGTCAGGCGCCGGTGGGTGCGGCGTCCCCGCGGCGGGTGCAGCACTCACCATAGCGCCGGCCGGCCCTCCAGGCGCGCACAGCGCAGTGTAGGACGCCGTCCATCCACACCAAGAACCAGCTGATGCAGAAGCCCAGCAGCAGCCCCAGCATGAGGTCGATCTCCTGCTTGGTCACATTGTCCGTCACAAAGTAGTTCTCGGAGGCGTCCACCACAGACTGGTCCCCGTCGTACGGGATCACGTAGTGGATATGGTGCCTGCGGGCGGCAGGGCGGGCTGGCACCTCTCTGCCCACCTTGGGGCATCTGCAGGGCACCCTGGGCTCTGGGAGCTGACCCTGCGTGCAGGGCAGGGTGCTGGGTGCCGCTGGCATGGGGCGCCACAGTACAAGCCCAGGCTGCCAGCCCTGCCTAGCCCCCGTTTGCTCCTGAACTCTCCATCACTTGCTGTCTCACTGTGTAGCGTCGCCTGGGTCTCACTTGTGACCCCTGCTCACCCCACTGTCAGGCCAGAGGTCTCAGCCTCCATTCCCCACCTGGCCTGAGTGAAGAAGGGCTTCCCAACACATTAGTGGTCCTGACGGGTCCCAACAAGGAGCCCAAATCCCTGTGGAAGCTGGGAAAGCCTCAGGCAGCTGGGAGTAGGGTGAGGCCAGCCCCACCTGCTCCTTACTCAGAGCCATACTGAACAGGTCCTGGGCCCTTGGTCCAAGCATCACCTGGCTCTGATCATCCAAGGCCTCTGCTGGCCTCAGCCTCCGCACCCAGGCTCAGATCACCAGGGCACTTAGCCTGTTGGCCTCCAGCTCCCTCCATATATGCAGCAGGCAGGCATCTCCTGAGACAGGAGCCCTGGGCTGCTGGCTCTGGGTGCCTGCGGGCCAAGGCCCAGCCATGATGCTTCTCCCAGCAGCAGGGCCAAGGTGTGTGGCATTCTCCTGCCATGTGGCTCCCCCTCCCTGCCCCCACGCCCACTCCAAGCTAAAGCTGCCTGTGTCTACACGTGGGATCCACAGACACATTGAATGTGTGCTGAAAATAGCTCTCCTCCCCAACCTGCTGCCTCTTCCGTGTGCAGTGAGCTGCAGCAGCACCTACGCCCCCACCCAGTGAGGCTGTGCCCCCCAGGAAACCCCAATTGGACCCTTGGTGCTGACTTGGTGCCATCCTGGGGTCCTTGTGGCCCAGTCAAGGCCAGCAAAGCAGGTAAGGGGTTGCCCAGTACTGGCTCTCTGCCCTCCCCAGGGCCTGTGCAATGTGGCAGGCTTGGTGAACAGGGCTTTGGCTCCCAGCCTTGGCCACAGAGTGACCATGACTGACACCTGGTAGCTGTGCTACTTACCCATCGTAAGTTCAATAGCCAGTATCCACCATTAGGGCAGAAAAAGATAATACACATTTTTGTTGGTTCCCAAGACCATCTCACTGCACAGCCCAGGCTGGCTACATAGCCCAGGCCAGCCTCGAACTAGCAGCCCTCTAGCCCCTCATAGGCTTGCACCTCCACCCAGCTCAGTGGAAAACTACTGGTCATCTGTGGCTATGCCAGCCCCAGGAGAGGAAGGGCTTCCTTCCACATTAGCGGTCCCATTGGCAGAACGCTGCTGAGCCCAAATCCCTGTGGAAGCTGGGAGCACCTCAGGCAGCTGGAGGCCAGCCCCACCTGCTCCCTACTCAGGACTTCCAGGTCAAAGGTCATGACCTGTGCATGCCTCCCCTGGCCTGGTCACTGCAGCTCTTCACCTGAGCCTGGCCTCCTCTTACATCCACGTCTGGCCTCTGGGGCTGGCTAGGAGGTCAGGTCTCCTGGAAACAAGTAGGATATACTATGTGCACACTTCTGATGGGGACATACACGTGTCCCACCCACGCCACACATGCCACATGTCCACCTGAGACCTGATGTACGTTGTGTATACACGCCAGCCACATGCACAGGACACAGCGTGTATACTGTGGACACAGGCCCAAGGCCCACACCTACACACTGCACACGCTCCTGGCATGAGCATGGTGTGTGTCACACATGGATGCACATGCTCAGGCCTGCACATTGGCCTGAGGTCAAGCCCTGCGCATGTATGTGTGCACGGTCACGGATGCTGCCGCTGACACGCAGTCTTCCATATCCATACGCAGCTCTACGTGTAGGCACGTACAAGGCACACACATGTGCACACCGCACGCGCGGGGTGTGCACGTGGGGTACCCACAGATAGCCCACGTGCAGTCCCGTGATGCAGGGGAGCACCCACATGGAGACAGTCCCACACGGTCCCCTGCACACTCCACTGTATATTGTCCCATATACATGTCCTTGCACACACATGTATGCTGTCAATATACAAGTCTTTGTATGATGAAACCCTGTATGCAGAAATGTGTACAAAGCACATACATGGACACACACATGCAGGAACACTGCAGCATGTGCTGCTCTCATGTTCCTGCACACACAGGCCTCACTGGAGCCCTGACTCCACAGGTGCCGGTTCTATGTGAGGCACACACACACCTGTGCACACACGCTCTGAAAAGCTCCCTGTGCCTGCCAGGTGAGCCTGCAATTGCTGTTAGACCAACACCGGTCACATTATAGCAGCTGCACATGTGAAGTGTGTGTGCCTAACATTCGTGCGCTAAGTGTGGGCCCAGTATGTCCACATGGTGGGGAGGGGACTCAGGCCATCGGCCAGGGCCAAACCACGGTGGGCCGGGAATGGGCGGCCTCCGCAGGTCCTCCCCCACTCTTCTCAGGGTGAGACTCACACAGCCTCACTTGCTTTAGTGCCTGTGTTCTAGAACGGGTGTCTGCAGCCCAGGCATGTGACATGAGACACACAGCTGCCCAAGTGCTTACACACCTGGGCCCTAACATGTGCACAGAGCCTGAAATGACAGTGCTGGGCGGGGATGGGTGCCGTCCTGGCTTAGCTGCGTGACCTTGGGCAAGTCTATTCTCTAGAGCTTCCGGCCACTATCCAGCAAGGACAACAGTCAATGCAGACCACATGGTGGGGCTCATGCTGCCTGAGGGCCTCTGTGGGGTGAGCACGTGCCTGTGTGCGCGTGGGGTGTGTTCGCACATGTATATGCACAGACGGTACACACATGCGCGGCTCATGAGAAGATGTTTATTTCGTACATGGACGTACAGACATGCATGGCCAGGGAGACAGGAGATCGCTGGTGGGTGTGGCGGGTGCGCTGTGACCTTGAACGAGCCAGCCCCACTCCTGCCTCAGTTCCTCCTCTACACTGAGGGTCCTGCGAGGCACCCTCCTGGTAGGTGCTCCCAGCCCCATGACCAGTGCTTGCCCAACCTGGGCCACGGCGAAGGCCATGGGCACAGAAGCCCCAACAGCCTCCGTTGCCCCAGGTATGACCCTGCCAGGCCCGGGCCTTCCAGTGACCACCACCTGCTCTGCCAACCTCAGGACTCCAGGACTGGGACCTGGGGGGCTCTGCCACCACCTGGAGGGCCCCTCTCGAAAGTCACGGGGCTTCCTGACTCGGCAGGCCTCTGTCACCCAGACACCCCTCCCCCAGCGCCTGGCTCAAGGCGCCTGGGTCTAGCGCGGCCCTTGCGGCCCAGGACGCGCAGCCCACCGCTCTTGCGTGATCACGCGTGTCGTGCCCGGCGCCAGGGCGCACTCACCGGCCACAGTTGCAGTGGCAGACGCGATCCTCGCCCCGCAGGTGCGGGAGGATGTAGTTGTGGAAGCGATCCAGCAGCGCGTTCATGTCCATCAAGCACGCGATGGCCTAGAAGAGCCCATGATCGGTCAAGGGAGAGGTGGGCCAGGCTGGAGGGGGCTGGGATCGGGAGGGAAAGCGGGGTCCTGGGGACGGGACGTGGGGCGCGGGGGAGGGGAGCACGAGGCGCGGGGACCGAGCGCGGGGCGCCGGAGGAACCCGGAGGACCGCGCAGGCCGGTAAACAAGGCGCCGCGGAGGGGGAGGCGCGCGCGCGGGCGGCGGGAACAGGGGACGCGCGCGGGAAGCCCCTCCGCTCACCATCACGATCGACGCCCCCAGAACCATGAAGATCATGGTGTTCGCACTCATGGACATCGGGCGGGGCCGGGCCGGGCCGGAGCGCCGCCCCCCGGCCCCGGCGCCCCCCCGGCCCCGGCCCGATGCTGAGCCCCCGCCGCCTCCGCAGAGGTCAGCGTGCACGCCGCTGCCACAGCCCGGGCCTGAAGCAGGAGGGGGACGGGCTGGGACGAGTGCGCTCGGGGTCGCCGCCACCAGCTGCGCTGTGCTCCGCCCTCCGTGCGCCCGGCTCCAGCTCCGGCTCCGTGGCTCCGCGCAGCCCGGCTCCTTCACCTCCCCCTCCCCTGCTGCCTGCCTCCGCCTACGGGAGGGACTTGGCTGCCGCCCCGCCCCACGCCGGCGTGCACCGACGCCCGCCGCTGCGCACCACGTCCTCCCACCCATCCTCCGTTGGACTAGGGAACTCAGTCTAGCAGCTTGGCAAGAGGAGGTCGGGGGCAGGCGCGGGGATGGAGCACAAAAGCCAGGCAACGACCCCAAGGCTGGCTTGCCCGGGGTAGGGCTATGGCAGCTTGACCCTCTCGGTGCCTGATGTCTTTCCTGCTACCGCAACCTTGGGACCCCGGAGGGTCGGCTGGAAGGAAGCTACGCAGGGAGAACCGACGCTGAGGGGCAGGTATCTCAACTGAGGCAGCCTCAGCAACCCAGCCGGGTAAGGGACTCGCGCAGTAATTGAGCACGAATCAGGACCACTAGCAGCATCTCATTTATTGGGCAACTCCAGGTCTTCTCTGGCCAGGGCATGGCCGCTGTTGCTCAGGTATGCACGCAATCTGCAGCTGGGGAGGAAAGAGCGAGGCCCGCGAGGGGACACACGGGGGAACGTGCACGAACTGTTTCTCTGGCTGAAGTGGGATGGAGACAATCTGGCACGCGGCCCACCCTCCCGCTGCTGTAACGTGCACGGGGGTGACACTGACACCCCGCAGACATGGGGTGCAGGGCACAGTACAGGAAGCTTCTGGGGTCAGTAGAAGCACACAGTATGCAGGAAGGCCCGGCCGCTCTTCTCCTCGAACTCCTGCAGCAGTTCGTCGATCTCGTTCTCCATGTCCTCCGTGTGCTGGATCTGGGAAGAGCACACCCTGAGCGCGCTCGCTAGCAGGAACACAGCCCCACCCCCACACCGCAGAGCCCCCAACTGGTGCCGCAAGGGCCCTGGATCTGGAGAAGCAACCAGGTTGGCAGAATTCTCCCCACTATGCAGGCCAGCAAATGGGACAGGCCAAAAAAGGGACAGGCACCTGCCCAAAGCCACGCAGTGGGGAAGCTATGCACCGCATCGCTGTGTGCAGGGCAGTGTTGCCAACATCATATCCTGCCACCCTGCAGTCTTAAGTACTACAATCACTGCCACACATCATCGGAGATCTCGTGGACAATTCCTGCCATGGACAGGCAGTCCGGCTTCCGGTCACACCTGCTCTGCCCTGACTCCAGCCCACATGTACCCAGCCTCGCGTGGCACAGGGCTTCTGGCCAGAAGCTGTGTGTACACCTCTCCAGGTACTTCTACTGCTGCAGAGTGAGGCCTGCAAGGAACCAAAGGCTGGGCCAAGAGGGCTGGAATTTAGGCCTCACATAGTACTGGCTCAGTTACTCCTGTGGATTTGCTGCTAGCTAAGCCAGTTTCCTCCTGTCTGCCCCAGCCCTCAGACATAAGCCAGCGCAGCATGGCAGCTACACAGGCCAGGAATCTGAGACGGACACTATCCAGATGGTCCAGTCTGCTGGGCTCCAGGCGGGGGTGACACCAGCGCAGGGCTGGAGGTCGCAATGCACAAGCAGGGCCATTCTCACACATCCTCACAGTTGAACAAAAGCACCAGGTGGTTCCTAAGCCAAAGACACCTGGCTCATCCCCAGAGGTGTGCACAATTCCACGTGCAATCGTGTTTCAGCTTCGGCAGCTCAGGCAGGGGACAAGCCAGACGCCTCATACTCACACACTGACAGAGCTCGCAGATGAGGAAGGCCCCCAAGGTGGCCTCCTCATGGTTGTCCTGAATGTCCACGTTGACCACATGCACTGGCTGGCAGGTCTCCTGTTCTCTGGAATTCAGATCTGATTGGGACAAAGTGACAAAGACGTTGGTGGCCCCAGAGCCAGGCAGCAAAGTCCCTTATGTGGACCCACCTTGTCCTTCACTGGGCTCAGCTGCTGCTAGGCTTTGGCATTTGGGAACAGTTGAACACTGTACCAGTGACCTGGCCTGGGGACTTCCTGAGGACCCTGCATGAAAGGCCAAACCTAAGGCCTCCAAGGACACTTGTCTTTGGTGTCCAGCTTGCCCTGGGCCAAGGCCTCCCATGGTGGCAGCAGCCTCTGTGGTCCCCACAGCACACCCTGTACCCCCCTGGGCAGAGCCAGAGTCCACAGAGGCAGCGGCCCACCTTTAGCAAAGGCTGCCGCATGTCTACCTCCCAGAGGCCTCTGCTTGACACCTGGAACCGATCAGCCCACACTGCGCAGGTCGCATGGGCCTCTGCCCTCGGGCTGCCACTCAGCCACAGCCCTCCCATCCCTGGCTGGGAGTCTGCCTGTTGGGCACCACCACATGGGCTCACCTTCCACCACCTGGTCATAGACCCTTTCTTCGCAGGTCAGGATCAGATCAAACAGGTCCTTACAGTTCTGGAACCTCTCTGGCCGAGGCTTGATTCTTTTATTTCTGTCCAACATATGCAAAATTCCATTCTGCGTGTAGCTGAGTGCCAGGTGTTAAGGTGCTTTAGAGAGCAGCTTTTGTTCATTTCCCCACAAGTGCTATGTCCTTCCACCCTGGCCCCAAGCCCCGACTCCAGAAGGGGCTCTCATGTGAGCAGAAGCCCTGGACAGCTGTCCCAGCACCCTCCTCCTTATGCTGATTTGGGCCTGCCTACTCCAAAATGAGCCTTCAGCACACAAGAGCTCCCTGGGAACAGAGTCCCAAGTCAGTTCAGCAAGGAGCAGGAAACAAACTGGAAAACCCCACAGCTTTCTGATAGAAGCCTCCAGGAGCAAAGGCCTGCATGCCTCTTCAGCTCAAGTCAATCTGACAAGGCAGTTGTGGCCACCTGCTGTGATGAGGCCAAAGGTGAGGCGTCCACTGAGCTCTGTGTGCAGTGGCTCACGTGCTACTGCCTTGTGGCAGCAGGGGGCCACTCCCCAAGGGTGCAGAGAAAGGCACTCTTCTACCATGGAACCCCAGGGCCTAAGGAGTCACCTGAGTCTATCTGGACATTGGTTAACCCTACATTAAGAAAAAGCCTAGCTACTCTGGAACGGTTTGGGTGCCCAGAATAGCACACAGGACCTTGCACGTGAGCTGCTTCCCAACCCCAGACTTAGGAATTGACCTTTCCTCCCAACACTCAGATCAAATCCAAGGCTATACTACCATTGAACTGCATCCCTAACCCTTTATTACTTTTGAAACAGTGTCGTGTGGCTCAAGCTGGCCACAGCTATGTACCATTGAACTACGTAGCTGAGGGATACCTTCCTGCTCAGCCTCTGGACAGCTGGGATGACAAGCCTGTGTGGCACCACACCCAGCTATTTTTGGTTGAGACCTGATATGCATAGACCAGGCTGGCGTCACAGCCCTCAGCTCCCAAGAAGCTTGGATACAGATGGACCTGTTCCCAGGCAATCCTGGATACAGTGGACACAAGTCCTGGGCTGCTTTGCTTCTGCCTCCTCAGACACTCAGAGGTGGTGTCAACCAGGCAGATGTCCCGGTGCCAGTGGGCTCTGCAGTGTAGGGATAACACTGGGCTCATGTGCATTTCAGTGCGTTAATGACATCTAGTCACCAGGGGTGCCTCTCCCTAGGCCCTGGATTTTAACCAGCAGCAAAGAAAAAAGGCAGTGGGAAATAGTGGATCTCTGCTTGTCTCCTCACTCAACCTTCTGCCCCTATTGTCTGTGGCTGGCACCAAATAGGCCAGGCAGGAAGTTGACTGGGAAAAACGATCAACAGTAGTTAGCTGGGATCGGCCTATCCTGGAGAGCAGGTCCCCGCAAGCCAGCCCTCACCAAGGCAAACAGAGGCCAGCAGATGCCCAGCATGCCACTCCAGATGTGTGTGACAGAACATGGGATTCAGCCTCTAGCACACTAATACCCTGAGGGTCTGTGGGCATGCACAGGGCCAGTCCGGCTGAAAGTACTTTGGAGGCCAGGAATAAAAAACATATTACTTCCCTCTCCAAGAGACTACTGATTTCATGATTTAAAGATTAGCAGGGATCATACCAAAAGCTAGTTTTCAGAGGCAACCACAAATATTTTGAAAGTACAAGGTGGGCCCGGGCTGTGGACAGCAGCCCTTCCACCCTACTCTTCCCCCACTGTCTAACGGACCTCACCAAGCAGGGCCCAGAGAAAAGAACTGGCAAATTCACGCACGAGAACCAGTGCCCACTTCCTCCAGTCCTGACATTCATCTAAATATCACTGCAGCTGAGCCAGACAGGGCAGATGGGCCAAGTCTGGAAGCCTCAGAAGGCCAAGGGGCCCCAAGAGAAGCCAGGGCCTTTAAATAAGGCTAGAAGGCCAAGTGTGGTGGCTCACATATGTAATCCTAGCACTCGACAGACTGAGACAGGAACATTGCACTCTGACACCAGCTGATGACATTGTGACTTGGGGAGACCCAGTTTCAAAATGTGTAAAAAAGAGGTTGGGATGCAGCTCAGTGGGAAAGTCCTGGGTGCGATTTCCAGTAACCCCACCTGCCCAGGACCCGATGGCACAGATGCTGAACTGTGCTCTGCAAGGGGAGGCTCAGAGAGCAAGCTGGGGCACATGGGAGTGTGGGGACGGTGACAGGCACAAGTACCTCTGCACCCCAAGTTCCCAGAGCCCCACGGCAGGGCAGTTCACATGGGGACAAGTTATGCCACAGTGCTTCTCAAGTTGTCCCTGCTTCTAAGAGTGTTCTTATCCTCTTACAGCAGGGCTGAGTCAGGCCAGGATCTGAAACCACACTGTAGCCATGCAAAGTGGGGCCCAGCAAACTAAAGGGCTGCAGTTTCACGGGGGAGGGGTGTGGTGACCAATGCAACTTAACACAGCTGCCATGTCACAAGGAAAGGTTGTGCCCAAGAGCAACAGGGCTGAGTCCAGTTCCTGGCACACCACAGCTCCGGATAGCTCCTGCATGACGTTTAGGTCAGCAGCCGCCCTCTGCTGCTGCCTTTCCAGGAGACAGTGGAAAGCCAGCCACCTGTCCCCAACAAGCATCCTGAGGAAAGGCCCACCAGTCATCCTGTGGCCATACCCTCCCACGACAAGGGGACACATGTAGGAGACACCAGGCAGCAAAGCACTACCTGGGCTTGTACTGTCAGTGCCCAGAACCAGAAAGCTCAGGTGTCCAGGGCAAGCCCTGAAAGTGACACAGGTTGTTCCTGATTGCTGCATATACTGTCAACAGGTAGCAGTGCCAGCCCAGGTTCCAGTCATGGGACCAGTCAGGGAAGGACATGCCAGCACTGGGCAGACTGCAGAAGGCCATGTTGACATCTGAACAGGAAATGGAAGGCAGGTGGAACCCCCCCGACCCCCCAGACCTGAGCCCCTGCCTGCCCACTACATTTATCCCCACCCCTTCTGTCGTTCAGTGCCAAGCTAGGCTGAAATTCATGATCCTCCTGGCTTAGCCTCCCAGAGCACCAGGAACACAGCTGGGTGTCACTACCACTCTCCTGTCACCTTACATCATCTCCAGTATGTGACCAGAAGTTTGTAAATTGTGGTTTCCAAAAAACAGTCAAGGGCCGGGGACATAGCTCAGGGGCACAGTACCTGCCTGGCAAGCGTGAGTGAGGCCCTGAGTTCAATTCCTGGTACCAAGAACAAAAAAGAAACATTCAAGTTGGTACAAGTGTACAGACCTGTAATGCCAGCAGAACACTGGAAGGCTGAGATAGAGCAGCTTGGGCAAATTAGGATTGTTTCAAAATTCAATAAGAATGGGGGCTAGAGAAGTAAGTATAAGGCCTGGGGCTCAACCCCAAGAGAGATGTGCAGCCTGCAGGCAACGCTCCTAAGAGGTATGAACCGGGACACCATCTGCTGCTTCCACTTCCACAACCAACAATCAAGCATAATCTTGGAACAGGAGTCCAGTGAGAGCCCTGGTCCAAGCTTCCTGAAAACTGCAAGGGCTCTGGTAAGGAGAGACACCCAGGATGACAGCCAAAAGGCCATGGTATTCACAGTCCCAAGCCATTTCTAGCCTGACACCCTTCAGTCAGCGGAAAGATGCAGCCTTAAAGTGGGGCAGGGGTTGAACCCCTGCAGACAAAGAACTGAGGGGGTGAACACAAGCCAGATAAAAAGCAACTTCAACTCCAGGGATTACAAAGAGCCACAGATAAATCAGAGCACAGGGAATGCAGGCTCAGTGCTCCACCCTGATGCTTGGTCACATCTGTATTTCAAATTAATGCTTAGGTATAGCTGGGCCACAAAATAAAGATCACATTAAGGCCACTTGCAGCCACAGCTTTGCTTGCTGCTTCAGACTAGTGACTGCACTTATCTATTCAAAGACTTTAAGTGGACATGTAACAAACTTACAAAAGATGGTTCAGGTATTTGGCAGTACTTGGGATTGAACCAGGAACACTCTACCATTGAACTATGGATGTCCCCAGCCCCTTACAGTCTTTAAACCTTGAGACAGTCTTGTCAAGCAGCCCAGGCACGACTTGAACTCGCAATCCTCCTGCCTCAGGCTCCCTCAGTGTATGACAGTGCTTTCACAGCATTTTGTGAACATACTGTGGGTCTCTGGTGGCCTAGTGGGGCTGCCTTGGAGGGAGCAGGCTGCTGGCCAGCAAAGAACTGCCTTAGAAGGATGCTCTGGCCTTTCAGGGTGAATACTACACTATTAATAATTTTATCAGTATCCACTTGCAACACACATTAAGTAGTCCGCAGTTTTTTTCCCCTGCCGCCATGACACCGATCCTGGGTCTGGTGCCACTTCTGAGTCCAACCAGTCTCTGCTGAGAAATAAGAAACTGACTCTAGCCTCAAACCAAGAGCAATCTGGGGAGACCCTATCTCAACAAGAGTGCAGAGTGGCTGGGGACAAAGTAACACAGTGGTGCTGGATGCGCACCCCAGAGCCAAGCATAAAGGACTCCTGGAAGCCCCCACACTTCAACAATATGCTATGGCAGAAACCACACAGTGGGGTGACAGGCTGTCAGCTCCTTGGGACCCACAGTAACTCTAGGTGATGCCCACCGCCAGGGACACCGGTGCTTATGTTCCCAGCCCACGCAGCAGGCAGAGCAGGACCACATGCTGAAGGCCAGCACAGCCAGCTTGGGTGAGACCTTGTCTCAGGGCTAGGGCTACACCTTAGTGCTTTCTGGGTTCAACATGAGTGCTGACTGGGGAACAAAAAAGACACTCCACCCACCCCACTCGAGCCAGCAAATCTATGCTGGAGCCATGATGCAGGTTCCCCGATCTTCTGTACCTGCAGTGGTGGCAAAGCAGAGAAAATGTAAGGACAACAGAAAAATTTTACACTGAAAAATGGACAGACTGGTACAGGCTCCATGTGCACGCACTCTGAAGGCATCACCCCAATGTCAGGTCCAGGGCCCCGCCAAGTGTCCGTGCAAGTGTGGACTCCACGCACGCAAACGCAGACTCAAGGCCATCATCAGCGGCTTGGGGGCCAGGAGCAAGGCTGGGGGAGCCGTCACTGGAGGATTCCCTGGGGGACAGAGCTCTACGATGAGGACAAGGGCCAGAGCTGGAGCACACACCTAGCATGTGTGAGGCCCTTTAATACGATCTGGTTTTTTTTTCTTTTCTTGGTACCGGGAATCGAACTCAGGACCTCACACCTGCCAGGCAGGCAACGTGCCACCAAGCTTCTTCCCTAGCCCCTCCAACAAACTATGTTAGAAAACTAACTGGACTGTTTATATAACTATTACACTGACACTATAGGAGCCAGCCCAATAGCATAGTGGATTAAAACACCTGCGTAGGCAGACAGAGAGACTGGGAGTTCAATACCCTGGCCCTGCCATGCCGGCTTCAACCCTGGGGCACACTGAGACAGTGATTGAGACTGGGCATGAAGGCATATGTCTGTAATCCCAGCACTTAGAGACTGCAAACAGGAGGGTCACTGATTGCAGTGAGACCCTGTACTAAAAAAAAAAAAAAAAAAGTTAAAATAAACCTGATCCTGTTAATTGTCTACTTAAAATGGAAAAACAACAGGTATGCCATGTTTTTATTAAAATAGACTGTGAGGGAGATGGCTCAATGGAATAAGCACTTCCCTGGCAAGCGCAAGGGCATTCAATCCCCAGTTCCGAAGGGGGGGGGGGAATTAACTTATTCAGTGCTGAGGACAGAACCAGGGCCTGACAATGACAGGCAAGCAATCTATCACGAAGGTATAGACCACTTTTAGTCCTGTTTAAAATTATGAAACAAGATCGTGCTAACCTGCCTATGCTGGCCTCAAACTCCTGGAGTCAAGCCACGTCCAGCCTCTGCCTCCCAAGTAGCTGGAATTATACCACACTGGCTTGGAATGTATTTCTTGCCAGGCATGGAGCACATGCCTCCAATTCCAGATACTTCAGAGGCTGAGGCAAGAGGACCATGAATTTCAGCCCACCCAAGAAACCTCATGACTTAAGTGAGATCTTGTCTCAAAATACAAAGAAAAAGGTTAGAATGTAGCCTAGTGTGAAAGCCCTGGTTCTATTCACAGGACCGGCCAAAGCAATAAACTGAAAGGCAGGTGTGGTAACACAGACCTATAACCTCAACTTATTTAGGAAGTTAAGGCAAGAAGACAGGTCTGAGGCCAGCCTGGGCGATTTATTGAGTTCTAGTCCTTGAAAAAGAAAACCTGCTGGGATGCATAGCTCAGTGGTACAGCATTTGCCTACCATGCACCAGGACAAATTCAATCCTCTATCCCTCCCCCCCCCACACACACACACCCTAAAAAGATTTTTAGCCAGGCATGGTAGGCATGCCTGTAATCTCAGCAGTCTGGAGGCTGAGGCAGGACTGGTGTGTTTGAGGCCAGCCTAGATTATATAATGAAACCCTGTCTTAAAAAAAAAAAAAAAAAAAAAAAAAAATTCGTAAAAAATTAATGTATATTGGCTTTTATTTTTATTTATTTTTTGTGGGATTGAACTCAGGACCCTGCACTTGCCAGGCAAGCACGCACTCATTCTACTATCTCCCAGGCCCTGTGTACTGGCTTTTGAAGTCTTCTACATAATCTAGGCTGATAGGAACTGCAGTCCTCTAGCCACACCTTCTAAGATTATGTGCACAACCCATGCCAGCTGAAGAGACCATTCTTTAGTCTTTGCCAGCCAGGTGAGCTCAGACTTCCTATCATTGGCACAGGCAGGTAAATTACGAACACCCAATTCCTAAAAAGAAAACAGTAAGCTGGGCGTGGTGGTGCAGGCCTGTAATCCCAGCACTCGGGAGGCTGAGGCAGGAGGATTGTTGCGAGTTCGATACCAGCCTGAGCTGCGAAGTGAGCTTAAGGCCAGCCTGAACTGCATAGTGAGACCCTGTCTCAAAAAGACAAAAAAAAGAGAAAAAAAAAAGAAAGCAGTAAAATGTGATCAACTCAGTCCAGTATTCTCCACAGAGCAGAAGAAAAACTAGTTTAAATCCCCACAAGATTTCTAGTCCAATAAACCTGCTGCCCTCAAGAATTCCCATTGAGGGGCCAGGGAGGTTGCTCATGGAATAAGCACTTCTCTGGCAAGCGCAAGGACCCAAGTTCAATCCCTGGTTCCACCCCCCTGCCCCCCAAAAAGAATTCCATCAAGTGGGGATGGTGGTGCCTACAACCTCAGCACTTGAGAGGCTGAGGCAGGAGAATCATCACAAGCTTGGAACCAGCCTAGTCAACACAGCGAATTGAAGGCCAGTCAAAACCACATAGTTGGGCTGGGAAGACAGCTCAGTGGAATAAGTGGTTGTCTGGCAAGCGCAAGATCCTGAGGTTCAATCCCTGGTACTAGGAAAAAATAGTTGAAGCAGTTGGGGGTTCAACTCCCAGCTTGCCGTGCCAGCCCAGCCCTGGCCCAGGGCACACTGAGATAGCAACTGATTCTGGGCACAGCAGCATGCTCCTGTAATCCCAGTGCTTGGGAGGCTGAAAACTGGATAACTGTGAGTCCAATCTGTGCACTGAGACCCTGTAGGCCCTGTACTAAATACATTTAAGGGGTCAGGGAGATGGCTCAGTGGAATAAGCGTTTCCCTGGCAAGCAAAAGGGCCTGAGTTCAATTCCTGGTTCTGCAAAAAATAATAAATGAAAAAGAAACCGTATAGTAAGACAAATTCCCACCAAGACAAGGTGGAAGTCCTTTGCTTTTGGAAACCAAAATCAGAATCATGTATTCATAGCCAAATACTTCAGAAATTAAGGTGACAAATGGGTCCACTTTTGGACAATGTCAAAACGGCTGCAAAGGTCTGATCTGCTTCTGGGCTGGAGATACCACTTCCACCTCCTTTCCTAGCCCTCCACAGCAGCCAGCAAGGAAAAACCACCTCCTCAGTGCACAACTACTTGGTCAGGTAGGTGTGGGGCAGGGTTTCCACTCATCCCGCTCTAATCTGGGCCTGTCAGTCGGAAGTATTTGCGTCTCCACTGGCTCAGGGAACACCTTGCTCAGCACTGCAGGCCAACTCCATTCCCAAGTGTCCTGTGGCCCATTCAAGTTTGGGAATGGGCTTGGGCCACGAGAGGACAATGGCAGAGATGGCCTCTGGGAATGCCAGGCCCTTGGGCAGGCACCACTGTTTAATGAAGTCACATCATTCTTTGAACATTCAAGCACTTCACAAAGCTTAATTTGTGTTCCCATGTTTTGTTTTGATCTTTTTGAGATTAAGATCTCAGGATGCAGTTCAGGCTGGTCTTGAGCTCACTTTATAGCCTAGGCCGGTCTCAAACTCACACCATTCCTCCTGCCTCAGGTTCCCCCCACCTCCAGTGCTGGGACTGATTTTCCTAGCCACAGGTGTGATCCATGGTGCATACTTATACGCCCAGCTTCTTGAAAGCTGAGCCAGGATTCAAAGTTAGGCTAGAGCCTGAGCAATTGCGCAGAACCTGGCCCCACCCTCAGGGTGCACCGAGGTGGCAATTGTGGTGGTGTGCACCTGTAAGCCCAGATCGTGGGAGGCTGAACACAGACGGATCACTAGGAGTCCAATCTATGTAGTGAGACCCTATAGACCTTGTCCTAAAATACAAAAAAAGAAAGAAAAAAATCTAACTATAAAACATGAGTCAATCCATTAAGCATTTGCAAATGCTTGATGCTTGTGTATACTGAGCAATGCTTAGGGGCCTCCCAGCGCAGCTGCACACCCTGCCCAGGCACTACCCTCACTGTCCAGCCCTAGGGAACTGCTCCCCACACCCAGCCTGAGGTACCTGCTCACACCCAGTGTCGTCTTGGCCAGGGCATCTGCTGCAGCCAGTGAACTCCCTAGAGTTGCCTTCCTCTGCTAGGTAGCCAAGTGCAGCCACGAGCATGGCAGCTAGGCACTTTTGGGCTTCATGGAGACCTGAGGGCCTATTGTGTGGAGGGAGAAGGCCAGAAAAGTTGACCCTATTCCAGAACCTCTGACAGTACTGCCAAGGAGAAAATACTATGGAGGAATGGGATCACTGTGTACCCAAGATCACCTCAAGCTCCCCAGGCCACCAAGCATATGATGATGTGCAGTGCTGCTGCTTCTGGTCAGACAGGGCTCAGAGGGGGAGCCAGAGTAGAGCTGCCTGGGAGTTCTGAGTACCCAGCACAGGCTGGGTGTGTCTCCCTCAGCAGGACCCTTGTGTCTGACTGCTGACACTAGAGCCAGTAAACACTGGCCCAACCAGAAAGCAGAGGCTAGTCAGCTACCAAATAAAAGAATCCGATTTACAATAGTAAGGGAGTATCAGCCTACACACCAGGACCTACTTTTATTTCTTTCACAGAGTACAGGACTTTCAATGAATGGTGCCTAGTAGCACACACCTGTGACAGCTGAGATGCTAACGCAGGAGGATGACTGATTTTGAAGCCAGCCTGAAGTACACATCAAGAACTAAACTCAAAAGAGGAAAAAAAAGAAACTGAGTGGTACCAGCCACATGTCCTGTACACCTGTAACCCTAGCTTACTGGGAGGCTGTGACAGGACTCTAGACTTGAGTCCAGCCTAGACAACCAAATTGACTTAGTGAAGCCTGTCTCAAAATTCCAAAGGGGAGGAATGCTAGGGATGTAGTCTGTGCAAAGGCTGACTTCAATCCCCAGTAACACACAGGCACACAGGAGGATGATATTAACTGAAGAATCATTTTCATTGTCTTTCTTCCTTCTTTTTTCCAGGGCTAAAAGAAGTGCCTAGCCGCAAAATGAAATTCCTTGAAAGGAATTTATGGTTCTTTGTGAGGTGGGAGGACAGAAGACAGGAAGGACAGAAGGAAGCAAAGGGTGGGGCACTCTGAGCAGGGGATTGTGGGGGGGTCCAAACCTCCTTTCAGCTCTCTTGGGAGCACAACAGCTGCAACAGTGGCCTGGCTAGCACACAGCACAGGCAGCTGGGGACCTCTTCACCAGCACAGGCCTGGCTTCTGGGATGGGCCGAGGTCTTGGGGTCTGCCACACAGTCACTGTGGTGCAGGCACTGGCAGTCCAGACCCAGGCTCCCAGCACCCCCCAGGGCAGGAGATGTTGGCAGCAAACAAGTTTCTACCCAAACATTCCAACTGCAGCTCAGCAGGGAGCACAAAGAAGGGCAGAAGATGCCTGACTCAGGGGTCACCTTCAGTGTTTCCCTGCTACCTAATTAACCAACATATACACAAAGCCATTTTTAATTTACTAAACACTATTTTTGAGACAGAATCTAAGCTGTCCACATGGTTATAAACTTGGGCTCCTCTTGCCTCAACCTTTCAAGTAGCTGAAACTACTGGCATGCAACACTGCCCAACCTCATTTTATTAAAAATTGTTACGGTTTGCATCTAGGTGTCCCCCAAAACCTCATCCAGTCACTGGGCAGTCTTCTAGAGTTTGTGATCAATTCATGACTCAGTGCTAGGACTTTGATGGACTGAATACAATATAAGGAAGAGAGGTTGCTAGCCACCTCTCCTCTCTGTGCTTTGCTATTTTTGGGCCTCCATGAACTGTTGCTCTCTGCTATGTGCCATGCTGTCATGGAGCTAGCTGAGTATAGACTGAAACCTCCAGTGAGCTAAATAAACATTTTCTTAATTTCTGGCATCAGGTATTTTGTCCCAGTAATGAGTAAAAAGCAACCAAGACAAATCGCAAAACTGCCAAAGTGCCAGGAGTGGTGGTGCACACATGTGAGTCCAGCACTCAGGAAGGGCGAGGCTGAAACGAGAGGATCACTGTGAAAGGCCAGCCTGGGCTAAGTACTGAGTTCAAGACCAGCCTCTAGGCCCATAGAGATGGCTCAATAGAATAAGTGCTTGCCTGGCAAGCGCAAGGGCCTAAATTCAATCCCGGTTCGGGGAAGGGGGTGGGGAGAAGACCAGCCTGTACTATATAGTAAGACTCTGCCTTAAAAAAAAAAAAAAAAGCCTGTTAAAATAGATGGCTCAGTGGAATAAGCACTTCCCTGGCAAGTGCATGGGCCTGAGTTCAATCCTCATTTCCACCAAAAATAAAACAAACAAACAAAAAACCTTGGAAGGGGAGATAGCTCGGTGGTCTAGGTGCCTGCCTGGCAAACGCAAGGACCCAGGTTCGATCCCTGATACCACGTGCCATGCTGTCCGGCACACCCACGGTTCTGAGGCTGACACAGCATGTGGTACTGGGGATCAAACCCAGGTTCTCTTGTGCTTGCCAGGGAGACACTTAGACTGCTAAGCCGTCTCCCCAGCCCTGTTTTTTTTTTTTTTTTTTTTTTTTTTTTTTTGAGACAGGGTCTCACTGTGCAGTTCAGGCTGGCCTTAAGCTCACTTTGTAGCTCAGGCTGGTCTTGAACTCACAACAATCCTCCTGCCTCAGCCTCCCAAGTGCTGGGATTACAGGAATGCGCCACCACGCCCGGCCCAGCCCTGTTTTTGATACTCATTTGTTTGAACTCCATTCTGATTACTACCGAAGCACAAGGTGGCCTGCAACTTTTCTTTGCAGTACTAGGGATTGAACTCAGCTGCATCCACTCATCCACTGAACTACTGCATCCACAGCCCTACAAAATGAGGGAGCAATCAGGAAATAAAGTATGGGGTGTGCCAATCATAGAAAACAATTTTAAAAATACCATTTCAGGCCAGGCCAGGTGGTGTATACCTGTTAATGCCAGCACTTGGGCGGCTGAAGCAGGATGATCATCACAAATTTGAGGCCTGCCTGGCCTACAAAGACCCTATCTCAAAAAGATCGGAAAAAGAAAAAACCAGAACTTTTCTTCTCGTGTGAATCTTAAGTAACAGACCCAACCTGTTTTATCCCCTCCTGAATGAAGCAAAATTCTCCCAGATGACTTGCTTCTACCACCCTTGTTCATCTGCTCCACAGACCCCGGTGTCAGAGCCCTGCACCCCAGCTCTGTGTTTTTCTCACTGAGGACCATGCTTCACTTTCAGCACCTCTGTCTGTCCATGACAGTGTAGGGTTCCATTTGTGTCTGCAGTTAGGCTTTCACACCCCCCACTGCCACAATGGATTTAGCTTCGGGGCTGTCCAGTAGGCAGCAGGAAGAGACACCCAAGCGCTGGTGAACACAGAGAAGTGCTTGAGCCAGCACAATACGCCCATGCCCGCATCATCCGGGCACCTCCCTGCAGAGCAGAGAGCAGGCACACCCGGCACAGACCACACCTGCCAGAAGACCCTCTGGGCTCTCTAGGGGGCAGCCTTGGGATACAGTTCTTTGTCTTTCCTGAGTAGGTCATTGTACATCTGGTCATATGTGGTTTTGAAATCATAGACATTAGGCTTGTCGGGTGCTGGTCCTGGGAGCTTCACATGAGTTCCTGTTCCAAAAGACCGGACGCTGAATCCTCGCTTGCTGGAAGACAAAAAAAAAAAGGAGAAAGCATTACAGGTGGGTTAAAACAAACCATGAACTGAGAATGCACACAGTAACTTTAGTAATATTATACACAAACTAGGCATGGGGGTGCATGCCTGCAATCCTAGCACTCAGGAGGCTGAGGGAGGAGTGAGTTCGAGACCAGCAAGGGCTACAAAGTGAGTTCATAGCCAGCCTAAACTTTATCTCAGACAAACTCTCTCTCTCTCTCTCTCTCTCTCTCTCTCTCTCTCTCTCTCTATGTATCACAAGATTTTTAAGTATTTATTTTTTGAGGCAGGGTTTTGCTACAGTTTAAAGTGACCATGAAATGGTACAACTCCTTCTACTTCAGCCTTACTGCTGAATTTACAGGTCTGTCCTTAAAATTTTTAATATAAGTTTAAATATTTCAATTTTTTTTTGAGAATTATAGTTGGATGCAGTGGTGCACGCCTGCAATCTTACCACTCAGGAGACTGAGGTAGGAGGATCAAGAGGCCTGCCTAGGCTACATAGCCAGATACTCTCTCAAACAACAAAACGAAACTAAGAAAAAAAATTACACAGCAAGGTACACGTTTTTGTTTTCTAGTTGAAACCAACCAAAATAGAATATGCAGTTAGGTGACATGTGAACACCACTGCTGTTTAGAGCTGCCCCTTCCAGTCAGGACTGGTCACCAGCTGGATGTAAGGGCATTTCCAACCCTTCACACCCTGCTCACATGAACCCTAAACCCGGCCAGGTTTGCTGCTCGCTGCAGCAGCAGCTCAGGCTGAGTGGCCCACCTGGATGCTCTCCCACGAGTGTTGTGGGGGCCTGTAGCCATCAGTGGGAGCTGCTTGCCTGTAACCAAGTAGGCACAGGTGAGGAGGACAATGCTCTCTCACAAGTCTGACACTCTAGGAAAGCATGGAGCCCAGGCTAACTGGTAACATGAGCAGCAGCCCAATTTGACAGTGGCAGCCTCACTGAAAGAAGGAAAGGCCACTTGCTGATAAGACACCCTGTTGAAAGGTCAGAGACAGCCAGTTTTAAGTCACACAGGTTACATGCATGGGTAAGCCAATACGGGAGCCAGGTTCCTCTTAAGGTCAAAGTGTACCTAACAGACTCCCCTCCAGCTGTATTTCAAACACAGCCTCTCTGAAGACACCCCTAAGGACTCAGAGGCACCTCCATCCCACTAGCACCCCAATTCCCACAAAAGAGCACTAGCACCACAGACAGGAGTGGAGGCCAGCATTGGGCAGGGAGGTGGCTCCGTGTCCAGCAGGCACAGAGTTTGAGCCCCACCCTGGAAAAAGACAGATACAAAGTATAAATGGGGGAAAAGGCACCACTGAATAAAGATTCCTGAAGGTATTTACTGCAGTGTGGGGTATCTGTCATATCATTTGGCCATGGTAGGGGATGGTTCTCCTGACAAAAGAAGGGACAGGGCTGGGGAGATAGCTCAATGGTACAAGTGCCTGTACACACACACAAGTGGGTGGGTAGACAGACAGACAGACAGACACAGACAGTCAGACAGACAGACGGACGGACGGACGGACGGACGGACGGACGGACGGACGGACGGACAGACAGACAGACAGACAGACAGACACACACAGGCCCGATGAGATAGCTCAGCAGTCTAAGTACCTGCTTAGGCAAGCGCCAGGACTGGGGTTACCATTCCCAGTACCACATACTGCTCCAGCCCAGCTTCTGGGTATGCTGAGCCAGCCACTGAGAAAGGGCACAGTGGCACACACCTAGAATCCCATCGAGGACCACTACAAGTCTGAGTTACATAGCGAGACCCAAATATAGGTACAGGGGCCCTGACATGCATGCAGCTCAGGACAGCAACAGTGGCAGTGCCACTACCACTAACAGTTCCTTATGACACCACTGTGAAGAGACAATGGAATGCACACAAGCCACCAAAAAGCATGCGGCCCTTACACACACTATATAAGAACACGCCTAGCTAGGCACAGTAATGCACGCCTGTCACCCAGCACACTGACAGGTTGAGGAAGCCTTCATAGGTCCATTATGTTTTCAGTACTGAAGATTTAACCCAGATCTCTCACACTTATTTTTCAATCTAGGAAGGTGACTTGCTAAGTTGGCTAAATTGCCCAGGCTAGGTCTGAATCTGTGTTCCTCCTGAGTCCTCCAGAGGGCTGAGGTTACAGGCCTGTGCCACCATGTCCAGCTCCAAAATTACTGAGCAGTAAGAAAAGAAAAAAGTAAATACACAAAATTAAGCTCTTCTTGGTCGCTCCTTGCAAGCACTAATTTACTCAGATGGACGGGCGCTGTGGAGATACTGCAGCAGTCTAAGCATCTGCCTGGCAAGCAGCGGGTTTTGATTCCAAACAGGGTGTGGTGGTGCACACCCAGTGCACAGTGCGGGAGGCTGAGACAGGCAGATTAAAATCTGAGCTGTGTAGCGAGACTCTGTGCCAAATACTTATTTAAATAAAAGATTTTTTTAAATAAACAAAATGAAGTAGGAGGTAGGGGCACCACAAACACATACTATGGCCTTGTCACACACAGCACATCAAAAAGTTGACAGGGCAGGGACAGTCATGGCTCCCATGGGCTCCCAGGAGGCTCTGTGGCCGAGGACTCAGGTTTGTCCACAAGGGAGACTCCCCTGTCATCTCCTACACTGCAGGGCAGCAGGCAACGACTTCACTAGCCAATCTGAACTAGCAGAGGACTGCAGCCAAGTGGACAGCTCCCTCAACCAGCCAGACTTGCTAGGGTCTCTACTCCCCCTTGCTGAGTGTCTATTTCTGTGGGCTATTTTCGTGTGCGTGCGTGCGTGCGTGCATGCGTGTGTGTGTGGCAGTTCAGGCTGGACTTAAGCTCACTTTGCAGCTCAGGCTGATCTCGAACCCACAACAATCCTCCTGCCTCAGCCTCCTGAGTGCTAGGATTACAGGCATGCACCACCATGCCCGGCCTCCCAGCTATTTTCTTGTCTGTAAACTGAAAAAATAAACCTAAATAGTCAACAGCCCTCTAGCTGTGAAAACTGTTACTACACTGGAACTGCAATTTTGTCTCAATGGTCACTTCAGACAGAACTTCACCTTCTTCCTACAATCCTCTTGATCTTAACTGCCTTCTGTAGGATCAAGATAAAACTCCACATCCTCTCCTCCCCCTGCCTCTCCCCTCCCATGCACAATCCCTGAAGCCCACAAAAGCAGGTCAGCTTCATGAGGGAAGGCTTCAGCATCTGCAGTCTTTCCCAGAGACAAAATTCTAAACCCTAGCCAGGCTGAGTTGAACTGTGCTGGTATGATAACATTCAGAAGATTTTGCTGTTGCGCTCACCCTTGAGTTGAAAGGGTGGTAGTCCAAGCATTTGATTTGAGCTATACAGGTCATAGCTGGATGGCTGACCAGGCTGATGATGCATACCTGTAATCCCAGCACTTGGAAGCTGAGACACGAGGATCACCAAGAGTCTAAGGCCAGGCTGGGCCCCACAATGAGTTCAAAGGCAGCCAACTTCCAAGTGACTTTGTCTAAAAAATAACTATAATAATAAATCAAAGCCTTCCAACCTGTTTTCACTTTTTCTTCTACTGTGCCCAGAACTAAGGCATACTCAGGACTATAGGACAGAGCTGACTGCCCTTCCCTTGCATAAAAAGTTTACTCTGGGCTGCGGAGATGGCTCAGCAGCTAAGGGCCTGCCTGGTAAGAGCAAGGTCCTGAGTTTAATCCAAAAAGAACTGTCCACTCATGGTAATATAACGTAAGACCAGGGAGAAAGGCTCAGGCTACTGCGAGCACCGTGTCCAACTTCTGTCTGCTGCCAGGCCATGCAATGGCGAAACCTGGGTGATCTGCAGCTTGATCTCATCAGGAGAGAGGGCAGAGACTGGGTCCCTCCATTCCACTGTGGTTCAGGAAGCTTTGCCACTTATTTACCTTAAAATACTTCCTCACTCTGCAAGCACACTTTATCATTTCTCACACTTCCTTTTTTTTTTTTTGGTGGAACCGGGGATTAAACTCAGGTCCTTGTACTTGCCAGGGAAGTGCTTATTCCACTGATCCATCTTCCCGGCCCTACTGTACTGAAGTTTTGAAAATTATACACTTACCATATATTTAGATCATATCTCATATTTCATTACACATATGTATAATTACCATTTAAGTCTCATTTCTTTATTCGCAGCTAATCCCTCTCTTCTAGTACTCCACTGTGTGACAAGTGATTATACCCTAAGGTGCTACACAACACTAGAAAGTCATCACACGTGGGGGATTAGTGGTGCACACATGTAATGCCAGCACTCCGGAGGCTGAGGCAGGAGGATTGCTGCAAAGCCAGCCTGGGACACACACAGTGAGACTCAAAACAAAACCAATAAACAAACAAACAAAAAACCAAAAAAGACAAGACACAGTATGACATGAAACGAAGCAATACAACAGAACAACAGGACACTCTGCCCTGGCTAGTCTAAACTGTTGGGCTCATGCAATCCTGCCTCAGTCAACAAGCAGCTGGGGTGGAATGGGGAAACAGTTCAGCAGCCTAAGCACCTGCCTGGCAAATGCAAAGACCTGGGTTCAATCCCCAATACCACATGCTTTGCCAGCGCTGGAACCCCAGGCATGCTGTGCCTGCCACCAAAACCAGGTAGTGGCACACACCTGTAATTCCAGCACTGGGGAGGCTGAGACAGGAGGATCACTGAATCCAAGCTGCAAGACCTTGTACCAAATAAAATTAATAAATGATTAAAAAAAAAACAAATTTCTAAGGCAACAACCATGTACAACAGGGTCTAATTGTAATTTTAACATTAAACAAACAATGCAGCCAGGGCCAGGGAGATGGCTCAGTAGAATAAATGCTTCCCCGGCAAGCACAAGGGTCTGAATTCAATCCCCAATTCCACCAAAAAAAAAAAAAAAAAAAAAAAAAAAAAAAAAAAAAAAAAAAAAAAAAAAAAAAAAAAAAAAAAAAAAAAAAAAAAAAAAAAAAAAAAAAAAAAAAAAAAAAAAAAAAAAAAAAAAAAAAAAGAAAAAAGAAAAACAAACAAAAAACAGTGAATCTTTATCACCCTAACAATATGAAAAAAGAAAGAAAGAAAGAAAGAAAGAAAGAAAATATCTACATTAAAAGAAAACACAAACTATGTAGCTTGGAAGGAACTCTTCTACACTGTTAGTGGGATATGATACTATAGTACACCCATTGTGGGAATTAGTATAGAAATTTCTCAAAAAACTAAACAATGAAATCCCATTTAAGGAGCTGAGGAGACGGCACAGTAGAATAAGTGCTTCCCTGGCAAGTGCAAGGGCCTGAGTTCAATCCCCAGTTCTTAGAGGGAAAAAAATAAAAAAAAAAAACACACACACACACACACACACACACACACACACACACACTCATAGAGAG
>PVKA01032221.1:0-15343 GCA_004027165.1 Ctenomys sociabilis
GCAAAATCTTGGAAACAACCAAGATGTCCATCACAGGAGGAATGGTTGAAAAAGATGTGGTATTTCTATATAATGGAGTATTACTCAGCTATTAAGAATGATAAGTTTGAAGCATTTATACTGAAGTGGATGCCACTTGAACATATACTCATAAGTGAAATAAACCAGACACACATATGTAAATATCGTATAGTCTCCCACATATTTTTTGCTTCCTAATTTTCTTTGTTATGTATGGCTTCTTTTAAATGGGGTGTGAGATAGACCTATCTACAGTATTTCTGTTATGAAATTAAGTTTAATTCATAGGTCAACTGACCCATCACAGTGTGACATGTTTGCAGTATGATACCATATTGCTTGGCTTTATCCTGAAGTTCTTTCTGTGTAAGTATTTGAACACATCTATTGGAAACAGAATTTCAGTTATTCAGAACCATGTTGGTTTAATTTTGAAAGTTGCTTTACTCATGCTACTGTTGAGCTCAACTACAAATTTTAAGTCTTAAAAACTAATAGCTGTGTCTTGTGAGGAGCTCGTGGTAGACTTCCTGTGGAAAGCAGACGTGTACCCGAGCACACAGCTTTGATACTCATACACCTGCCTCTGTGGATTCCCAGGCTATCCATTATCCACATTTTCTATTGCATATATCTGAGTGTGTGGTGGAAAAGTATCTTGACCTGCTTTGGTTTTTACTGGTTTAAATCTCTAAAGTGGCTTCCCATGACATTTTTTTTTCTTAATGCTAAGCACTATTATCATATTAATTTAAAAATCATGTTTTTTTTTTTTTTAAGAATCTGTAGCAACTGCTTTTGTATGTTTTACTTTTATCTTTTAAATTTCTTTAAATCCTTCTCCATCAGAGGCTACTCTGGCATTGTTTCACTACAATTTTAGGGTGCCCTGATAGGTCAACATTGATCTTTTGAAGAAAAGAAACTGAGTATTAGAGAGAAAGAGGCATTTTCTGACAAGTATTAAATAGCAGATCTGTACTTGAACTATGTCTGTCTCAGTATGTAACTGAGTTAATGATTTTTCTACTATTGATTGCTAGCTCTTATAATCCAAAATACCAGAATTTATTCCTGGCTATTAAGAATCTTAAATTAGGTCAAGATCTAACTACAGCATCTTTATTATTTGCATCAGACTGTGTCCCAGAAATAATTCCATTTCACATGCCTTAGGGTCTTAATAGTGTTTGCACATCCAGTTTTTCAACTTGCCCTTAGAGGTTGTGGGCCAGATTGAATTACACAGGTAAGTAAACCTGAACTAGGAGGGGTTATAGATTTGGGAAAAGCTTCTTCTAAATATCCTTCTACATATTTAAGGTATATTATTCCTGTTTTGTCAAATGTTATAAAAGTCAGACAGAATTTAAACTCCAGATGGCATTTATGGTCATACTAACATATATACAACTGCATTTCAATTGCTGTGCTTAAGTCAAGCATTTTTCACAATTACCATTTGCTTGTCTCCTTTTCACGTAACAGTGCAACAATATGAGGACCCTGGAGTATGTGTGCATTTGCAAATGCAAGGAGCTCTTTGGTAGTGATCGTCAGTAAAGCTCTGGCTGGTGCAGGGCTTCAAAAGAGGTGCACAGCCAGGTGTGCACCACGCACAGTTACAGGCTGATTATTATATTTAGCAACAATCCTGGGGGCTTCATACAATTGCTTTATTTATTAATGTAAAATAACACGGAGCCTCTGCTGAAACATTCTCTATCATGTGGTCACATGTTCATATATTGAGACAGGATCTCACGATGCACTTCAGGTTGCCGTTAGATTCTGGTTGCAGCCCAGCGTGGCCTGGAATTCACAGCAATTCTCCTGCCTCATCCTCAGAGAGCTAAGATTATAGGCAACACCACCACAACCAAGATTCATTATTATTTTGAAGGAGGCTATATTTTAATGTTTGAGAGAGAGAGTCTTACTGTGTGGTTGAGGTAAGACTTAAACTAGTTACATAGCCCAGACTGACCTTGAGGTAGCAAGTCCAAGTTCATTTATCTCAGACACCCTTTAACCCTCAGGACTGGGATTAATGGCATTCACCACTAGTCCTTGTTGGTCCCACTATTTTTTTTTAAATTAAATTAAATTAACTTTTTTTTGTATTTGGTGCAGAGTCTCATTACACAACTTGTACTTGTAGTGATCCTCCTGTTTTCAGCCTTCCCAGCCTTGGGATGGCAGGTGGGTGCCACAACACTTGATCAGGACCCAGTATGTGAAAAGCAATCAAAATTAAAAATAAGAATTAAATCCCCAAGAAAGCATGGGAATACTGGTTTCTACTATTCAGTCATTCTTGTTATCAAATTCAGATTGCTGAAGCTAAGAACAGTAGTTAGTTAATTGCAGAGACATTTGAGTAGTTTGCACGATTTACTTCTGCAGCTTCCACGCCTGTTGTCATTGATGGCAGAATGGCTCTTTGTATCCTTCCAAGTGCGGTTCTTGACAGAATGACAAATTCCTAACCGTGGAAGAGAACATGGTCACAGTGGAGCAGAACTGCTACTATAAGGTACTTCTACCTTAGTATGACTGTAATACCTTTTTATTTTTGGTGAAACCAGGGATTGAGCCCAGGCCCTTGTGCTTGCCAGGGAAGTGCTTATTTCACTGAACCATCTCCTTGGCCCCCTGTAATATCTCTTATAGTAGCACTTTCTGTTTGTTGGTTTTGTTGTTGTGGTCGGCTCATCCCACCCTAGGGGCAGGGCTGGCACTGAAGTGGTGCTGGGGGTCAAACCGCAGTCCCTGTGCTTGCCTAAGCTTGCCTAAGCAGTGCTTTAGACCGCTGAGCTATCTCACTGGCCCCTATTCCATTATTTTAAAATGAACGTCCACCTCATGTTTTTTCACCTCGTTTTACTTTACATATTCCATGTTGTGCTTTTCAATGTGTGGATATAACATTGCCTGGGGAAATCACATGCATTGTTGATACATTATAATTTCTTTGAAATATTCAGAATATATATATATATATATATATATATATATATATATATATATATAATCATTTTGCTTAAAAAAAAAAAGACAGAGATAGGTGCAGCATAGTTAAAAGAACCCAGGGTCTTCAACAAGGGCAAATTAACCACTATTTCAGATGGAAGTGAACTACTTAGTGTCCCTGTTTCCTACTGCCTCATTAGCTTTGATATCAGATGGCTTTCTGTATGACCAAAGACTCTGAGGGTGACAGTCTCAATGCCAGAGGTTTCTGTGAGTGATTGTTAAGCAGCCTGTTGTGCTCACATAGCCAAGAAGAAATTCCTTTTTTGTTTGATAGCTGCAGCCTGTTTCTCTGGGGAAAGCAAGCCCTGTTTTCTGTGAACATTATCTTCCATAATTTCACTCAAGAACACTTGACTTTCCACAGCCATGACACACTAAGATAACTTGGCAAACCCAGTCTAAATCCCTTCTGCAGGTGATGAGATATCTAAAGAATAAATAATTGGGGAGCACTGTCTGCACAGTGATTCCAGGGTATTTGTTTTTTCCCTCTGTTCTTATTATCCCAAGGGATTAACTAGTTTGTATATGTACTAGCCAGGGACTCTAAAGAAATAGAATCAATACTCACAGATGTTTTAACAGCCCCTGTGTACTTAGTACACACATACACATATGAAAAAAACCACACACACACACACGTTACTCCATTTTATTATAAAAATATTGCATTTGAGAAGCTGAAAAGTCCAAGATTTGTATTCAGCAAGCTGAAGGACCAGGAGAGCCAGTTATGCATATCCTTGTCCAATTTTGGCTCTGAAAGCAATTATAGGCTTATGCCTTAGGCCCAGTGAACTGATTCTCCTCTACTGTTTTGAGAATTAATCTTAATTTATGGCTTTCATGGTTTAAGGAACACCTAGGAGATGAGTGAACCACACTTGTGAATGTGTCTGTGTGGATCATGACATCATGACCTTAGTACAATATCTGGTCACTGAGCCCTTTCTCTTGGACTCTTGCTTCCCAGATGCCACAAATTTAGTAGTTTTTCCCCACCATGGACTAAAACTGAGGCAGGAAATTAGAGCATAGGAAATTGGCTGGTGAAGTGGGGGTAATCTATTAATTATAGTTGCAGAACACCTGTACCCAAAGCTCTGCCATCAGAGTGTGTTATCTAATCCTTCTCAGAAGAACTCCAGCAAGTGTTTGAGAGGAAAGCCAGGAACTGATGTCAGCTTGAGGAGCAGGACATATAAAGCTCTGTGTTGTTATATTCTCTCTTTTACAGTAGTCTGATACAGTGCTGTCTTTTTTCTACTTTTATGTGGCCCAAAATCATTCTGCAGAGCATGTTTATTTTCTTACCCTTAACAAATACAAAACTCTTATTGCTTTTGGTGCTTATTGTGTTCAATTCTCTGATCAGCACAGGAAAAACTCTAGAAACATCTGTGAAAGGAGATATGAGCGTTTTGAATCCTGGTAGAAAACCTCTGAAACCATGACCCCCCAAAAATTTCTCTTCCTTTAAATTACACACCTGTTAAGCATTTGGTTGCAGGGACATAAAGCTGATATATATATATATATATATATATATATATATATATATATATATATATATACTATATATTAATTTCTGCCATTATATAGATTAATCTCTGCTATTGTGACAAAGTACTACTGACTGGATAATTTCTAAAGGACTTAAATTATTTTCTCACATTTCTGAAAGCTCAGGAGACCAAGATGAAGATGTCAGCAGATCAAGTAGTAGTTGAAGACCTGGTTTGTCTGCTTCCAAAAAGACACCTCATTGCTGCTTCTCTGTGTGGGACAAATTCCTTGTTCTTCCTATGGCAGGGGTAAAAACGCATAAAAACTCAGCTTCTCAGACATAAGATTGCTAATCACAATGAAGGGGGATCTGCACTGTGACTCAATCCCCACCCAAAGGCTTCATTCTCAATATGATCCCAGAGGTACTGAAACTTCAGCATGATTTGAAGTGTTTATTCTGAGCAGACCACAGTGTCTGAGTTAGGTGAGCTGTCGGCAATATCGTGCTTATACTTTGTGAGTCAGTGGCTAGGTTAATAAGATTTGAAGACAGCTGTTTTCATGGCACCTACTATGCCTTTTTGTTCTCCCCAGGTCTTCAATGGATTAGTTTAGGTTCTCCCACACTAGGAGGGCACTCTGTCTTACGCCATCTACTGACTGAAATGTTAATCTCATCCACATACCTCACAGAATAATGCTTAACTAAATATCTGAGGACCCATTGGTTACTCAGGGCAATATAGAGAGTCACTCATCATATGAGCTGAGAAGTTAGCTCAGCAGGCCAAAGTACCTGCTCAGGCAAATTTAGGCAAATGCAGGAATCTTGGTTTCTTTCCTGGGTACCACATTCCACACCAGGCCCACCTCCAGTGTGGGTTAAGCCTAAACCGGCTACAGAGTCCAGGTGTAATGGCCCACACCTGTAATCCCAATGCTCAGGAGGCTGAAAACAGGAGGATCACTATAAGTCTGAGTTGCCTGTTGGGGTTAGTGGGGAGAGAAAACAAAAACAGTGAGCGAGCACTTGCATTGCCAAAAGAAGTAGAGCAGATAAAATAAAACTTCCAGTTTATTTGAGCAATTGTGAGTCGCATGGTGAGAACCTGTAACAACCAAATACATTAAAAAGTCAGTCACCATAAGTCCTTTCTCTTAAAACACATTTAATTTTCAAATAAAAAGGATGAGTTCATAATTCTCATTGATGCAATATTATTACTTCCTTTATAATTGAAAATATGTAAATGTTTTCCTCAAAAGAGCTCATTCTTCAGCCAATGCTTACTTCAATAACAGTACTGAGCTGTAAAGCCAGTAACACTGAAATACTAGACATAGCATTAATACATCTCAGATTACATAACTGGATGCAGAATAAAGAAAAGAAACAAAGATGTTTTGCTTAGTACACAAATACACGTGCATATTCATATAACAAAATAAGAAAAGATCCACTAAATTTGTAGTCCATTTCAGTAAATGACTATTGGCAGCATATATTTATAACTACCTTCTTCCAATACCCAGTTCTTACCTTCCTATGTGGCTTGTGTCTCACGAAGTATTGGTAGAGTTAGATTTTGGCCAATATTGAGTCAATATGAGTTCTCTGAAATTATAAAGTAAGTTTTGCCTCTTAGGGTTAGTGGGGAGAGAAAAAAAAAGTGATCTAGCACTTGCATTGCCAAAAGAAGGAGAGCAGACAGCATAAAACTACCAGTTCATTTGAGCAATTGTGATCCTAAGTGATATCTGAGGACTGCCCAGGCCTCAGAATTAGAAGAGATTCAGAGAACACACAGCTCTTCGGGCAGTATTTATACAGAGGATAAACCCAAAGGAAACAGAGGCAAAAAATCACAAAACAAAAACAAAAAGCAATTGATCATTACAAAGTTTGTGACTTTTAAAGATTCAAGTAAAGAGTTTTCTTATCACACTGGCCAAACAGGGTTATTCGGGGATTCAACTAATACCTTTTTCTTTTATGATTTATTGGAAGGCCAGATAAGCAAATGAGGGTCATCCTGGGAGTCTATAGCTTTAGTATAAGTGACTCCATTTTGGTTTGGTTTGCTGCAACCTAGAACAAAGGCTGAACCCAATCAGTGCCTCCCTGTAAATGTATTTAAGACTGCAGGCACACATTTGCTTTAGTTTTTTATTAGATTACCAGAGGGTCCTTCAAACGAAAATGATTATGAACCATCACTTTCATATGATTAAACATAAGGATTTTTTGTCTTTTTGAATTCTTTTAAAAAAATTCATTTAATGAGAAAAAAGATAAAATAGCAATGAAATAATTTCAAAACAGGTTAATACAACAGTTACAATAATTAATTGTTCTCTGTTTCTATCAGCATCTAAAATCTAGTTTTAGCAAAATTCAAGTAAATAATATGATGTTGTTAGCTGCAGTTACCAAGGAATACATTAGATTTCCTGACCTTGTTCACTCAACACTGAACCTTTGCATCCTTCGATGTTCCCCATTTTTTCATCCCTGGATTCTTAGCAGTCAGGATCTGACTTTTTGTTTCTATAACTTTATGAATTTGATTCCACCAAAGGCCTTGGAATTAATCTAACTAAAGAAGGTAAAGATCTGTTCAATGAAAATTACAGTACTCTGAAAAAAAGAGATCATAGAGGATTTCAGAAAATGGAAAGATATTCCCTGCTCCTGGATAGGAAGAACCAACATCGTGAAGATGGCCCTACTCCCACAATTGTTGAACAGATTTAATGCAATCCCTATCAAACTACCACCAACATACCTCCAAGACCTAGAGAAAACATTCCTAAAATTTATTTGGAACTGGAAAAGACCTAGAATAGCGAAGGCAATCCTGAGTAACAAAGACAAGACAAGAGGCATTATAATTCCTGACTTGAAATTATACTATAAAGCTACTGAGATAAAATCAGCATGGTATCCACCAAATAAATGAGATTATATGGCTTATTTCACTTATCATTATGATTTCTATATCTGCTGTCAGTGACAGAATTTCCTAATTTCCTTATACTTTAATGCTTGCTAATGTGCAAGAAACATCCTTTTTCCTCTAATGGTTAATCAGACATTCTTTCATTTATGACTCATGCTTTTGAACTAAGGAATATTTTTACTTGTATCTGGAGAAAGGATGCTCAAGTAGTCCTAAAAACTAATTGAGACATGGTTTTGTGGGCCTATAAGCCTACACTATGATTTTAAGTTGATCCTGGGAAATACAGAGATATTTTCTAAAAAAAAAAAAAAAGACAGAAAATATTTTTGTAATATATTCTTCATATAAAACTTTCTTCAATTTGATTTACTATAGAGTGATACTTAATAATATATTCTGAATCTCCTCTCATCATTTTTTACCTGTTGATATTTCAAATATGCATTGGTCATATAAAATTTTCACATTTTTCTTCTATCAAACTGATTGTTTTTTTTTCCACAAACTGATTGTTTAGGCACTGATTTTATTGACTTTCAGTGAATCAAAATTAATAGCCAAGACACATTTGGGTAAAAGCTACTTTGAGACTGTGTGTAATGTGTAAAAAGTAAAAACCACACAAAGATAGATGTGTGCTTCAGCTGCCCAGCTAAGGACACTAAAGACTCGGCTTCTCAGTCAGTCTACTTGGAAATAGTTAACAAACTGAGAATATAGTTTCTCAACACAACGGTTTCTAATGACCTGGAGCAGTCACCTCTAACAGGTGGCCACTTTGTTGACCATCTCACACTAGCTATTTGCCTTTCCAAGAATTGCTTTGCTCCTGTCACTTTCTACCCATTTTTTGAGGATTGTTTTCTGTATATTATTTTGAATCTTGTCACCAATTTTTATGAGACAGCTTGCCATTCTAGCTACACTAATCTAGATCTCTGAAAAATGACTGCTGTAATTTCTTCCTCCTTTTGTTTTATTTCTTTAAAATAGGATTGAAACTTCTAAGACCCTGAATACATCTCAGCCTGTCTTAAATTTGTGTCTGCAGAGTTGCTACTCTGATCAGTTCAAAGAAATTCCTTGTTTCTCAACTAATTCATACCACAGCTTCTTATAAGGGCGTAGAATTAGAAATCTCTTATGTTCAGGAAAAGACACAATTAGATACTGTGAAAAGGAAAGAATTTGTTCAATGGGAAGAAAAAATGAGATGAAGAAAAGGATGAAGGGGCCAGGAAGATGGCTTCTTAGAATAAGTGCTTTCATGGCAAGTGCAAGGGCCTGAGTTCAATCCCTGGTTCTGTCAAAATCATATATATTTATGTATATACGCATGATATTTTGGATAATTGTACTGCTGATTTCTGCTGGTCTATTGAAAGAAGCAATTAATGCTTAATATTTTTCTTTAATTTTTCTTTTAAGTTTCTTATTATTTGTGCTGATGTTTTGTTCTTTTTTTAAAAATCAATTTTGTAGATTTATATCTGGTAACCTAAACAACTAATTTGAAGACAGTATCACTTAATACAGCAAACATTGTTGAATTTCTATTACTTTGCTTAATGAAATTCTGTATTATTACTAATGTCATTTTTAAACTATTTTGTATTCTTTAAAAAATGAAAAATACATTTCTTAATCAAATCATAGGAGAATAATAGTAGTTATTAATTTAGACATTATAGAATTATAAATGCTTTCATATAGAAAAAAGAAGATAGGAAATATCTGAAGTTCTAAGGAACAGAAAGAAGGGAATAATCAGAATAATTATGATTGTGGGAGCGGGGTTTCAGATGAGGTCCATGTGCTCTTTGCCTTTATGAAATTACAGGTTTATTTTAAATAAAGACAAAGTCCTTTGGGCATGATTGGTCTATTCAGAAAATGGTGAGAAAACTAGATCCCAGAACGGCAACAGGCACTATACATTATCTACAACAAGGAAGTTGTGAGAAGCTTTACTTTAATTCTACAAAACTACTAGAAATGCATCTGATCAATTTTTGTTGCATATATCCGTTTCAGAGACCAATATGTGATTTTCATGTTAAAAGCTGTTTATTTTTATTTTTGTATTAAGAGACTTTTCTACCTGAGCAATTCCTTATATACTTCTCAGTTTAAAGCACTGAGCTATATTTTAATTTCTTTTTTTTTTTTAACATGATCTCATTATGTAGTTCAGGGTGGCCTTGAACTCACTATGTAGCCCAGATTGGCCTCAAACTTTCCAGGCTAATCTCCTGCCTCAGCCCCCTGAGCTCTGGGATTACAGGCATGGACCACCATGCACAACCTATGTTATACTTTGGTAATAATTTCTGCCACAAAAATAAAAGAGAAATAAAATGTAAAGACTAGTTTTATTTACAGGGATTGATACCATTCATCATTAGTTACTGAGTCTGTGATACACTGTCATCTGTCAAGAGAGCTTGCTTTCCTTACTGTGCTTGTTCCATGCCTTATCTCAGCAATGCACTCCCATTGGCTGCTGGAACATAGTTTTGCCAGGTGAGCTTGATTCCTAGCCCCACTCTTGGAGAGAAAACTTTCCAATAGCATGTGCTTCTACGGAATATGAAATATTGATTTCTGTGTGCAAATATTGTCTGAGGGTGTAAAAATGAGGCATTCAGTTTTAAATATAATACATAAACCAACAAATAATCAACTGAGGATGATTCCTAGAAGTCTGGGTGGTAATTATAAACACTTTCAATAAGAAGCTGTCATTTTTATTAAAATATTTTATCTATGTGTGATGACTCATATCTCTATTACAGGCTACTTGGGAATCTCTTTAGCTCGGATTCAAGGCCACCTTAACTTTTTTTTTCTTCCATACTGGAGATTGAACGCAGGGCCTTGTGCTTGCTAGGCAAGTGCTTATTCTACTAAGCTATCTCCCCAGCCCAAATTTGTTTGTTTGTTTGTTTATTGGCAGAATCAGGGATTGAACTGAGGCCCTTGCATTTGCCAGGCAAGCACTTATTCTACTGAGCCATCTCCCCAGCATGGTTACCTTAAGTAATATAATAAGACCTTAGTTTAAGAAAGACCTACATGTGTAAATATATATATATATATATATATATATATATGTATATGTATATATAATGTATATATATAATGTATAATCAAAATATAATTACTAGATACTTGTATAATGAAATAACAGGTATTATTATAATAATAAACACTTTCTTACCTATGTAGCAGTTGGCATATTAGAAGATGACATATTTAAGAAGACAAAATGAAATAGATACTTGAAAGTCAAAGATGAGGATGCTAAAACTTGGACAGAATTGGAATCTTCACCATTTATTTAGCACACAAAATAGATACATAGCCATTTCAGCAGTGTTTAGTCTTTGAAGTAAATTTGAATCTTCTGTTGTATCTCTACATGAGGAATAAAATAAAGACATACTGGGTTTGGTTTCCATAGAAACCTATGCTTTGATTACTGCAGGATTTCAAACATTTCATTTCTAGCCTCAAAGGTACAATGCTTGAAGAAAAGATAACAAAGCAGGATAGTATTTATAAGAAATACATTCTCATGCACCAGTTATTTTAGACATGGTATATATGAAAGATGCTGGAAGACACTATGGATAATTTCTAAGAAGGCACCAAGCAGTGTCCCAGTTGTAATACCAGTGGAAAAAAGGCATTATTTGCTAGAAAGCTGTAGATACAAATTTACAAGCAAACTTTCGTCTTATTTCAATGTTTACATCTGAGTTTTTCACAATCTGTTTCTCTCTCTCTCTCTCTCTCTCTCTCTCTCTCTCTCTCTCTCTCTCTCTCTCTCTCTGTCTCTCTATCGTGACAAAGTTTATTTGGAAAAGGAGAAAGGTAAAAAGGCAAGCGAGAACTTGCTCTGCAGACTGAACTTGGGCCAAACACAAGAGAAGGAAGGAAAAGCAAAAGCAAAAATAAAGTACACCCTGAAGAACACAGGGCGGACTATCATGAAAAGACAGGATAATAAGCTCTCTTTGGCACTTGTGTCTTTATGTCCCATGCACACTGTGTGGAAACACGCCATGTTTTTCTCTCCTTCCTTTTTTCCTATCTTTTCTCCTTTCTCTCATTGTTATTGTTTAATGCTCAAGTTGTTTCTTTCCATTTTACTGTATCTATTATATCTTTCAGGTTTTATTTTTTCTTTCAAGTTAATAAACTAGAGAAACAATACGATATTTACACATGTGGGTCTGACTTATTTCACTTACGAACATAACCTCTAGTTGCATCCACTAACCTGTAAAGGCTTCGAGTTTGTCTTTCTTTATAGCTGAGTAATACATGATAATATAAAAATACAACATGTTTTTCATTCATTCCTCAATTGATGGGCATTCTGGTTGTTTCCAAGATTTGGCTACTAACAAATTGTACTGCTATAAACATGGGTGCACAAATATCACTATGGTATAATGTTTTCAGTACTTTCGGGAAAATAACCAGTAGGGAGATAGCTGGATTGAATGGGATTTCCTGTCCTAGTTTTTGACAAGTCTCCACACTGATTCTGTAGTGGTTGTACCAGTCCACATTCCCATCAGCAGTGGAGAAAGGTTCTTGTTCCCCATAGGCTCTCCAGCATTTGTTATTAGTTGATTTCTTTATGATAGTCATTCTTCGTGGGTTGACATGGTATCTCAGTTGCTTTGATTTGCATTTCTCGAATGGTCACTGCTGTGAAACATTTTTTCATGTATTTACTTGCAACTTATATTTCTTCCTCTGAGAAGTGTGTATTCATCTCACATGTCCATTTTTGGATTCAGTATTTAAATTTTGGGGACTGAAGTTTTATTAGTCTTTCATGTAATTTACATAGAAGTTCTTTTTCTGAGTGATTGTGGGTTACATATTTTACCAATTTTTGGGTTGACTCTTCACTATATTGGTGATTTCTTTTGACATGCAGAAGCTTCTCAATGTGAGGAGATCCCAGGTGTTATTTACTTTTTTTTTTTTGGGCAGTATTTCCTGTGCAGATTTTGTTCACAAACTGTCTGCCTACTACAATGTCTTTAAGATATCCACATACTTTCTCTTCCAGGAGATGCAATGTTTCTGTTTTAATGCTTAGATCTTTAATCCATTTTAACTCTAGTTTAGTGCATGGTGATAGACCCAGGCCATTTTAGTTTTTGTCATGTGTAGAGCCAATTTTACAACCATTTGTTAACTAGGCTATTCTTTTGTTCCAGTACACATGTTTGGCCTCAAAGATAGGGTGTTTAAGTGTGTTTGGTGTTGTACTTGCATCTTCTAATCTGTTCCATCGATCCTTGTGTCTATGGTTTTGCTAGTACCATGATTTTATTTATTTATTTTTATTTTTTATTTTTTACCATGATGATTTTATCACAGTAAAAAACCTTTGTAGTATAATTTCAGGTCAGGGATTGTAATGTTTTCTGCCCTGGCTTTGTTAACCAGGATTGCCTTTAGTATCCGATATCTTTTATGCTTCCAAGTAAATTTTAATAGTGTTTTTTCTAGATCTGAGAAGACATAAATAGTATTTTGATAGAGGTTGCATCACATCTTAACGTAATATAGTGTATTGCACTTATAGAGTTGCTTATATTGAACCTTCCTTGGGTCCCTGGATGAATCCTACCTGGTCATGCTGCATAATCTTCTTGATGGTTTGCTGTATTCTATTTGATAGTATTTCATTGAAGATTTTTGCATCTATGTTAATGAGGGAGATTTGCCTGTAGTTCTCTTTTTAGGTTAGATCTTTCTTGACTTTCAGGAATATTTTTGGGAGTACTGCTTCTTTTTCCTTTTCATTGAAGAGTTTAAAGACTATTGTCTTAAATCTTTTCCAGATTTCTTTTCTTTTGTTTTATAATTTAGGGAAGGGTCTACAGGACGTTGAGGGTCTCACTACTAGGTCAAACTCTAGTGATTCTTCTGTTTACAATCTCCCAAGCTCTGGGATTACAGGCACACACTGCAACACCCAGTCTCGATCACTGTCTCAGAGGGCCCCAGGGGAAGGTCCAGGGATTAAAACCCTAAGGGTTGCACCTGCTTGCAGGCACTCAATTTCTTAGAGAATTCAGTTGTGAATCCACCAGGAGCTGGGCTTTTCTTTGTTGGTCAGTGTTTTTTAAATCAATTTTATTGAGAAAAAATTTCAATGAAACAGTTTCAAAATAGGTTGGTAGGAGAGTTACAACAATTACTACATTTTATTGTCTTTGTAGTAGTCATTCATAGCATAAGACACAGACATGATATCCTGTCCAAATACTATTAGTAAAAGTCTTTCTTTTATTGAATTAAGAGAAAGTAGCTATATATCTATCCTATTTTGTATATACAGGTATAAAACTGTCCTTCATTTATTTCCTTTTTCTCTTTAGTTTTGTCAGAGATGGGTATTCCATTGCCATCTAGATATTGTAGGTGCATTCATTCAGCAAAATATTCCAATATAGTCCAGTAGTCCACAATAATAGTGGGTTATTCATAGGACTGGCAATGTCCAAAACTGTTGACATGAAACTTCCACAGCTAAGTATGTTAACATGGCTTCACTTTTCATACCTCATTTCAAAACTTTTCTGCTGGATGGTCAAGACCAAGACAAAGCAAGACGTATATAACAAGAAATGTAACTTTTGTATTTGACAAGGTCAGTCAAGTCCCCTCCAGATTTATCCTGAAGCCCTGTACTGCACTTTGTCGATACTTTGTCAGTGTCAGTCATGTGCATGAGTCATAGCCATTGTTTGAGCAATTTTCTCTCTGTGAAAGCCTGAGAGAATGTTTTCTCTCCATGTGACTCTCTTTAGGCACATACTACATCTTTGATTACATTCTTCTGTGGCCCCATAATCTCCTTCATCAGAAAATTTGGGACATAGAGATTTAAATGATGTTATAGTACATGTTGTCTTATGTCCTGAGTCCTCACTGTTGGTCAGTGTTTTGATACATTTTCAATTTCATTGGGTGATATTGAGTTATTCAGAGTTTTATATCTTATTGATTCAGTTGTGGTTATTGGTACCTATCTAGAAATTTGTCCCTTTCTTCTGTATCCTTGATTCTGTGAGAGTAAATATTTTCAAATTAGCTATTGATGATCTTCTGAATTTCTACAGGATCTGTATTAGTTTCACCTTTTCATTCCTTATTGCCTGAATTTGAATTTTCTTTTATGTTGTTGATGAGGTTGGCTAGGGTTTATCAATTTTATTTAATCTTTCAAAGTACCAGCTTTTAGATTCATAATTCTTTGCATAGTTTTCCTTGCCTCAATTGCATTAATTTTTGCTCTAATCTTTATAATTTTCTCTCATTTTTGGGCTTTGAGCTTGGTGTGCTCTTCTTTATCTAGAAGCTTGTGTTACAGCATTAGGCTATTTGTTCTTGCTTGGTTTTCCTACTGTGTGAATTCGCTGCTAAATTTCCTACTGAGAGCTGCTTCCATTGAATCTCACAAATTCCTGTAAGTTGCATTGAATTTTCATTGGCTTTTACTTTATTTATTTGTTTGTTTATTTTTTCCAGTTCAGCCTGCCCTGAGGGCAAGGCTGGCATGGCATGTGGTGAGGAGGATGGAGCCATGATCTCCTGGCCTGCCTCTGCTCACCTAAGCAGGCATTTAAGACCACTGAGCTAGTTTTCCTGCCCTGTGGTGGATTTTAGATATTGTTTAATCTCTTGTTAAATTTCATCTGTAATCCATTGGCTGCTGAGGAGGGCATTATTTAATTACCATATGTTTATTGGGTTTTTGTGATTTCTTTTGTGATTAA
>PVKA01032221.1:15443-25627 GCA_004027165.1 Ctenomys sociabilis
TTTTTTTTTTTTTTTTTTTTTTTTTTTTTTTTTTTTTTTTTTTTTTTTTTTTTTTTTTTTTTTTTTTTTTTTTTTTTTTTTTTTTTTTTTTTTTTTTTTTTTTTTTTTTTTTTTTTTTTTTTTTTTTTTTTTTTTTTTTTTTTTTTTTTTTTTTTTTTTTTTTTTTTTTTTTTTTTTTTTTTTTTTTTTTTTTTTTGGAACTAGGGATTGAACTCGGGCCCTTGCACTTGCCAGGGAAGCGCTTATTCCACTGAGCCATCTCCCTGGCCCCTTTTTGTGGTTAATTTCAAGATTCATTGCACTGTAGTCAAATAAAATGTATAGGATAGTTTCTGTGTTCTTGCATATACTTAAGTATGAGCCACAATTTGTTTTTCTGATCTGTATTTATGAACTATATTAAGAAATAGATTCTTGATACAGCTTGTCAAACTGTGTGAGTTCTTTCTCCAAGAGACATTTTTTTTTAAGTCATCAATCTTTCATTAAACTACAGAAGAACGAAAGTTTTTTCTGCTTTCATTTTCTCCCCCTTTCTCTTGGTTACCAGATAGGCTTCAGGGCTGGTCTTTGCAGTGTTTTCAACAGCAACATTGCCTCTATGACATGCTGATCCAGGTCTTGCACCAAAAGGTCACTTTGAAAAATTATTTTCTTGTGGGTCACTTAACTAATTCCTAATCAACATGAACATGTGAATACACAATATTTATATGACTATCAGAACCTGGTGAGTGTAGACTAGTCTAATTGAAATGGTTGTTCATTAGATAAGCATCAAATAAAGATGTGTTTATTATATATTTAAATGGCAGTACTAATTTTAAAATTAGGTGACAAAATATAGTTTATTATATTCATCTAAAATATTTAAGCCAAGACTGGGTGTGGTGGCATGTGTCTGTAATCCCAGCTCTTGGGAGGCTATAAACAGCTGCATCATTATGAATCCAGACTAGTAGTGAGACCCTGAACACCCTGTAGACCCTTCCCCAAAATAAAAAAAAAGTACAATAAAATATTTAAGCCAATTGTATCATAGTATTTTTCTGACTGGCCGATTTCAAATTGAGTTAAAACAGATATACATTTGTACTTAATTCTTACATGTTTGTTAAATCTGATTTCAATTTACACCATGTTGGAAAAGTCTTCAATAATCTCAGTGAATAAATCAAATATCATCCTTTTATATGCACCATGAAACTGTTGTTATAATTTCTTAATTATTACGCTTTGTGTGTCTGTTTTCTGTACAACATTGATTGAATGAACAGCCAGATGGAAGCTTCCCTTCCCCTACCTTTGCTTATCAAACAAAAGTCAAATGATACTAATGTGTTTCTTCTACTTCTCTGTATACTCTGATATTCTGTATTACGAAACTTTACTTCTGAACTTTTGAAGATCAAGGATACAACAATCAGAGTCTTAGGTATACATCAGACAGAGTGCTTAGCTAAAAGGAAGAATCTAGTGCAATGAGTTTCCATAGCACACTATTTTTCCTCTTAGTCCCTGAGCTTTTGGAGTAAAAGAGTAAGTGAAGCCAACAATATTGTGTTCCTAGAACTTTGCTTAGTGTTTTTCACTCAACAAGCTGAACTAATTAGATTATTTTCACTAGTGGTCATAGAAAAGCAATAGTTCTAACACTTAAAACATAAGTAACAATATATTGGATAATATAATTATATACATCTGAATACATGGTCAGTTTGAGCTTCTGTGTGAGTAAACCTCTAGTTCCATTTCTTTGCAATTCTCTTGGCCTATTTATCTTCATGTTAACAAAATGTCTATAGTAGTTATACACCATGAGGGATAATTTCAATTTTCAATGTATTGAACCTGAAAAACATCTGGGAAATTAGTAAATCACACTTATGGTTGTGCCTGTAGATGTTTGTAGATAAGGCCAGAGTGTGAAGATTCTTTTTTCATTAGTGAATTTGTCCATTCATGAAGCCATAGTTTAATGCCATGAATGGAAGACAATGAAAACAGGAAATGAGGTTGGCTGGAGGGACAGGATCATGGGGTGTGATGCTTGGGAAAAATGCCTGATTCCTAACTCCCTCTTCTGGCGTTTTGTTCTTCCTGCTTTCTGGATGCTATGAGAGGTGAGCAGCTTTCCCCCACCATGCCTTTGTGCCTTAATGTCTCTTTGGAGCCAGCTCACCATGGCCTGAACCCTCAGAAACCTTGAGCCAAAGTAAACTGTTCTCTCAATTATTTAGCTCAGATATTTGCCTCATTGGTGAACAGGTGACTATTATCCACACTCTTTTTCTGAATACCATGTGATTCCAGAAGAATATAAAGATTTTTAACAGAATTCCTGAGATGCACTCTAATTGAAAAAAAAGAAAGGTGAGGCACAATGTACACATTGTTTTTCAGTTGTTATGGCAGGAGTACTGTCAATCACTGATTAACTTAGGTATCTCCTAAAGTATGGTAAGTACTTAGGTACTTACCATAGGGAAATGTTGTCCAAAAAAAGAAGGCAGCCAATAGATGGATGAAGAGGCAAGGGTAAAGAATTAAAGAATTAACATACATTATATCCATGTGCCAACTTCCACAGAATAATATAATTAATATGTGCCACAAACTTGTACTAATAAAAAATGAAAAAAAAAAAAACAACAGAAAGGTGAAATGCTGGTTGAACGTTGAAATATGGTAATGTGTGCTAGATGATCCTCATGAATATTGTGGCTACAGTGAGTTTATTGAAATTTCCTGTGTTTTCTTTACCTTTCTTTCCTCTGCATTCTCCATCTCCCTCCTTTTCCTTCACTTCCATCTCCTTTATCTACTTCATGGGACAAACATGGAAGATTATACAGTCATAAGTACTCCAGAATTACCAGCTTCATTGACTCTGATTCCGAAACTAAATGGAAATAAACACTATTTTAAATGACTGAAAGTTACAAAACACTGAGATGAAGTTAAGTCTCTTTGTATACATGTAGGTAGCAAGGTAAAATTATATATATATAGATATATTTAATAATTTATATTTCACTAGACTGTAATGAATTGCTCTAATGTTGTACTTTTATGTGATCACAAAACCTCTTTGCTTAATTTAAAAAATGAATGAAAAGTCAATATACTGGTGTAAGCCTTTGGAACTATTTTGAGGGATCTGGAATTGAGTGAGGCATACTACGTTCTGGCAGTGAACAACTAAGAGGTGGAAAGAAGTTTGCCAGGAAGAATTTGAGAAACTTTAGCTTTTATGATAAAAGTTATGCAGATCAAATTGCTGAAATTGTATCTTGTCTTGCAATATCAGAAGACTGGAGAGAGTAAAATAACTCAGACTTTTTGAGGGAGATTTGTAAAAGAAGCCCGAGCTAGTATAACCATATACTGAGAGTATATGGTTAGATATAAGAGTACAAATGACAAGGTTTTAAGAAAATTGCCCCAGTGGTATGAGAAAATACTGCCACATTTCATTACATTACCTATGTCCGAGCCCTTGCCAATTACAAGGATTATGGGTCCTCAATGACCTTCACCATCATAATGAAGTAGTTTTGGTTTTCATGATGCCAGATAAAGTCATAAACATGGAAGTATATATGGAGAGAAGATAGATGATCTGCAAAAATGAAAGGGCACTAATTCTTCCACTTATCTGTAAAATTAGAAACATGAGAAATTGCAAAGGAAACCAGAATTCTTCATCTTCAGTGGAATAGTTTTATTTTCTTTTGTTTTGTTTTAATAGAAACTACCATCAAGTATAGAAGCACAGTGCCCAACGAAGCTCTGATGAAGTTCATTAGTGAGTAGTCAACTAAATAATGCTCAGGTGTTGATCATAGGTAAGCAGTTTTCAGATCAAAATCATGCTGGGCAAGTTTCCAAAAGCCCTCTCCACATCTTCCTCTTCAATTCTAAACTGAGGATTATGGTGTCACCGTATTGGAGTTGTTGACAGCTGCAGACAAGATTAGGTAAGCAGCATATTTCTCCAACACGAGGGCTTAAAATTTTAATCAATTTAAAGTAAAACTAAAGCAGAAAATTAAAAGCTATACTGCTCATTAGTTTAGAAAATGTTCAATTTAGTAAAATATTAGTGTCAATAAAAACCTAGCTATTTCCTGAAGATTTCAGCAGAAAAGCTTTTCCTCCCATTCAATATAGTTATACTAATTTACTCTCCCTTATTGTGATTAAATTTCACTTTGTAATAAAAAAAATGCTTCTAGAATATAGGTCTGGTTCTGTAGCTGATCGCCTATGTGAGTTTGAAACAGTTACTTAAGTTTTATGTATTTCTCAACTGTAGAGTAATGAATCAAAATAGATGAAATCCTCTCCAGTTGGAGTATTCTTTCAGCTTGTTTTTCAATTATTTTTCATTATTAAATTAATAATGCTAATGTAGATATTTGAGATAAGCACACTTGTTTTTCTGTGATATAATCTCACTAAAAGCAAGGTGATGGAATGGCTAAAATTTGTTCATAAAATTCTGGTTTCTTTCTAGGTTTAAATGACTTTCTCATGCCTTTAACAATTGTGTTTGATGTTATTTGTACAGTATAATGAATGCCGATGAAGTTACCAGTAGTTCCTTGGGCAAGTGTTTTTCATTCCTATGATTTTAAGATATGTATTTATTTAGGAAATGGCAAATAATGTGGCATATGAGGAACCAATGAAATGAGTGAATTCTTATGGAATTCCTAATAAAAAATTTCTAGAAAATCCATGAAAATAAAACATAAAATGATTTAAGAACAATAGGTTCCCAATAAAACCCCATGGTAGAAAATATTTTCTTCCATGAATACCTTATCCTATGAATGTTTGGAGCTTACATAAGTGATCCATTGTACTAATACCAAAAGACATTTAAATACATGAAAAGGAAATTTTCTAGAGAAGAAAGCAAGCCAAGAGCAAGGCTAATTTCTTCAATAAAAGCAAGCTGTTGTGAATAGAATTGGATGTTCTAGTTTGGCTGAGCAGTAACTGCACACATAAAGATTTTGTATCTGCTCAGCTACCCTGAAACATACAAAGTAATTCGCCATTCTTAGAAAGGAGAGGCAGTAATATTACTGGTAGTTTTCTGACGTTAAGAATATTTCTTGACCTTTAAGCCTTGTTTTCTAATCTGCGTAAAGTGTAGCCAATTTTTCGAAGTATATTGAATAGGAGTGATGATAGAGAACATCCTTGTCTTGTCTCACATCTGAGAGTAAAAGATTTTAGTTTTTACCCATTTAGAATTATGGGTTGGATTGTCATAGATAGCTTTTATCACATTGAAATAGAGACCTTATTCCAATTTTCAGTAGGACTTTGAACATGAATGAGTATTGGACTTTGTCAAAAGCCCTTTCTGTGTCAATTGAGATAATCATGTCTTTTTTAGGTTTCAGTCTATTGATATAGGGTGTGATCTTTTGATGATTTTCTGTATTCTGTTTGCTAGGATTTTATTGAGAATTTTTGCATGTATGTTCATGAAGGAGTAGTTCTCTTTTTTAGTTGAATATTTCCCTGTTTTGTATCAGTATAATACCTTCCTCCAGGCATGATTTAAGGAGAACTGTTTTCTTCTCAATTTTTTTGAAGAGTTTGAGGAGTACAGGGATTGTGTAAAGTTCTTGTAGAATTCAGCCTTGAATCCGTCAGGACCTGGACTTTTCTTTGTCAGCAGGCTTTTTATTAATTTTGTATTTCATTGGATCTTATTGGGTTATTCAGAGTTGTTATATTTTCTTGATTCAGTTTTGGTAATTTGTACTTTTCTAGGAATCTGCCCATTTCTTCTATGTCTTCTATCTGTCATAGATTCACAAAGTAGCTAATGACAAATCCTCTGAATTTCTTCTGGGTCTGTGGTGATTACACCCTTTTCATTCCTTATTGCTTGTATTTGAATGCTTTCTTTCCTTTTTGATGAAGTTAGCTAGGTGCTTATTGATTTTATTCAGTCTTTCAGAGAACCAGATTTTTGATTTGTTAATTCTTTGAACTATTTTCTTCATCTCAATTGAATTAATTTCTGCTCTAGTCTTTGTGATTTCTTCCCATCTTTGGCCTCTGGGTTTGCAGCATTAGGGTGTTTATTTGTTCCTGTTCTATTTTCCTAATGTGTGAGTTCACAGCTATAAATTTCTCTCTGAGAACTGCTTTCATCACATCCCATAAATTCCGATAAGTTGTGGTTCAATTTTCACTGAAATGTCGGTATTGTTGAATATCTTGTTTAATTTCATCTGTGACCCATTGATTGCTGAGTAGGATGTTTTTTAATTTCCTCATATTTAGGGTTTTTTTCTGGGTTTTTTTGTGATTTATTTCAAGTTTCGTTGCACTGTGGTCAGATAATATGCATTTCTGTTTTCTTGCATATACTGAAACATGACCTATGGACTAGTATGTGGTCTTTTTTTCAGAAAATGACCGATGTGCAGGTGAAAAAAATGTGTATTCAGCTGTTTGGGTGGAACACTCTGTGTATGTTCCCCAAGTGCATTTGTTCCAAACTTTGGTTCACTTCTGCTACTTCTTTGCTTACTTTTCATCTGATTGACCCATGTTTTCGGGATAAGAGGGTGTTAAATTTTCCTGTTATGATTTTGGTAGTGGATATTAGATTTTTCATGTCCATAAAGATTTGTCTTGTATAGTTGGGTGCTCCCATGTTTGGTGCATAGATATTCATGAGTGTTAGCACTTCCTCTTGAATTTTTCCTCTGACCAGTATATAGTGGACTTCTTTATTTCATTTGATCGTTCTTGGTTTGAAATTGAAACTCTCTGAGAACAGGATTGCTACCCTTGCTTTTTTCTGAGGTTCTGGGGCATGTAGTATTGTTTTCCATCCATTGACTTTCAGCCTATGCATTTCTTCATGGGGTAAGTGTGTTTCTTATATATAGCATATTGTTGGATTTTGTTTCCTAATCCTCTGTGCCAGTCTATTTCTCTTAATTGGTGAATTGAGTCCATTTGCTTAAATGGTTATAACTGAGATGTATTGACTTATGATTGACAGGTTATTTACTTGCTGTTGCTTACTCCCTTTTGTCCGGTGTTTAATAGTTTGCCTTATTTATTGGGTTCCTTCTGTTCTCGTTCGAGTAGTTCTGATCATTTTAGTTCCTCTCTAGAACATTTTTCAGTGGCCTGTGTAGGGTTGCCTTTGTCGTCATGAAATTCTTTAGCTGTTCTTTGTGATGGAAGTATTTTATTTTTCCATCCAACTTGAAAGAAAGTTTTGCAGGTTATAGTAGTCTGGGCTGGAATTTGTTTTCATAGAGGAATTTCATAGAGGACTCTGCTCCATACTCTTCTTACCTTCATGGTTTGTGAAGAGAAGTCTGCTGTAAACTGATGTGTTTTCCTTTGAATGTGATTCACTTCTTTAGCGGCTCTCAGTATATTATTCTTGTGCTGGATTTCTGGGATCTTGACTTTTATATGTATCTGTGTATTTTTAATTGGGTTGAAGTTATTTGGTGTTCTATATGCTTCGGTTAGATTGAATGTTTGATCGTATCCTCATATTTGGGAAATTTTCTGCTATTACTTCTGCACATATGATATTCATATCATTTGTATTGACTCCTTCTTTCTCAATGATGTCTATTTGTCTTATGTTGTTCATCTTTGCAACATCTTGCAGGTGATGAATTACTTTTTTCCTGCATCCTCATTGTTTTTAGGAGATCGTTTCTTACCTTTCACTAACTGCACCAGGATCTTCAAGATCTGAAACTCTTTCTTCTCTTTCACTCAAAGGGTTTTGTAAGCTTCTGATTGAGATTTTAAATTCCTCTATATCTCTTTGACTCTGCTTCATGCAATCTATTTCTTTCCTATATTTTTTATTCATGGAATCTGTCATTTTTCTAATCTCCTTTATTTTTTTTTATCAATGTCTTCTTTAGAAGCAGTTATTTATTTCTTTACTGAAGAGTTTTTTTCAGATTGTGTTTCCTCCATATGTTTCTGCATTTGATTCTTTACTTCAGATGCTATGAATTCAGAGATTTCTTTTTTTCATTTCAGAGATTAATTCTGATCTGAGTTCCTTTATACCTCCCTGCTGTTGTTTCTTTATTTCTGATGCTATTAATTCATATATTTCAGATGAACTAGTGTCCTCTTCACTTGTTCTTGGTGGGCTTGAGGCCTGAGATTGAGTGTTGGTCTTTTCTTTTGTCATTTTATATAGCACTGACCTCTGGCCTTTTGTGTAGAGCTTTGGTGTAGTTATAACCTTAGCTCCTACTGAAATTCATGTGCAGAACTATTGAGTTTGAGTTTATTCAGTTGTGCCTAGCTTGGGTATAGCTGTTGTTTTCAGCTCCTTCCTGCTTCAGCTCTTGGAAGTGAAAGTGTTTTGCCCCTCTGGTACAACAGTGAACCTGCTATGCCCTTGGCTCAGGGTCATCGGGAAGCTCAAAAGCTGGTTCTGGACTTAGCATGGATATGGAGAGGCTGGAGAGCCTGACTGAAGTTCTAACTCACTCAGAGGGCTTAGGGAATGCTGCAGAGGAGTGGAGGTGTTCCAAGGGCTCAGCAGAGTGTCTCAGTCTTGCAGCATGCCTAGGTTTTGTTCACAGAGGTCCCATGGGTTCAGGGAAGCCACAAGCTCTCCTACACACTCACTGGGCCTGGGCTTGGGCTGGATCTGGGTGTCCCAAAAGAGTCACAGAAGTTCTCACTTACTCAGCGGGCTTTGAAGGGGGCTCTGGAGGAGTTGAGGGATCCCCAGGGTGCAATAGACGGTCTCACTCATGTGGTGTGCCAGGGTTGTGGTCTGGAGAGGCCTTCCCTATGTACTCTTAATTTTAACATATCACATTTCTAGCAGCTTATATTAAAGATACATTTTAACAGGTAACAAATCAGTACCTATGTATTGTTAATGAAAGTAATAGAGTTACTTAATTTTCCTCCTAAACTCTTTATTTTGTTCATTTTTTTACCTGCCCATGATCCCACTCCAGATGCTACATTATGTTTACTTATAATGTCTCTTTAGGTATCTCTTGCCATGGCAGTCTCTCTCGTATATTTTTGGATGCATTGAAATTTTGGGGCACTATTGATGCTGTATGCTGAAGAATTTCTAATACTTGGGATTTGTCTGGTATTCTTCTTACAAGTAAAGTGGGGTTATTTATTTTGGGAAAGCCAAGGTATTATTTTTCAGCATATCACATAAAGAGTAAGTACATACAATTGCCACGAGTTATCATCCTTATTGTCGATCCTTTGCACTTGACCTTACTGTGAAATGCCTAATCCCACACCCTTCTCTTCCATACTCTATGATCTAGAAAGAAGTCACTATGTATAGATCACACTTAAAATGTGAAGAGTTATCCCTCTTACTCCTTGAGGATGGCATATCTCATGAACATTTATTTTATACTTTAAATTATAAACCAGTGTGGCTTCATCTATTTTATTGCTTAAATTATTCCAGTTTGGCCACTGAAACTCATTGGTGCCTATGTCCCTTTGACACCTCTCTCTTTCTCTCTGTCCTTTTTTCCTTCTCCTTCCTTTTTTAAAAATTTATTTGGTAAAGGATTTCAATAGAAAGCTCAGCCTCATATTGAGCCTCCTGTTTTCAGGCTCCACAGTGCTGGGATTACAGGTGTGAGCCACTACGACCAGACAAGATGGCCAGCTCAGTGCTCCTGGGATCAGGGCTGGCATGGCCTATGGTGCTGAGGATCAAACCTGGGTCCCTCTGCTTGCCTAAGCAAATGCTTAGTCTGCTGAGTTATCTCTCCAGTCTTCCTCTTTTCTTTACATAATATGAATGCTGGCTATCTTTGAGCTACGCATAGAGATCTGGCTGGAATTCAGTCAATATATGGTGGAAGACACATAAAAATACAGAACGTGCCGGGCGTGGTGGCGCATGCCTGTAATCCCAGCACTAGGGAGGCTGAGGCAGGAGGATTGTTGTGAGTTCGAGACCAGCCTGAGCTACAAAGTGAGCTTAAGGCCAGCCTGAACTGCACAGTGAGACCCTGTCTCAAAAAAAAAAAAAATACAGAAAGACAGATACAGCAGGATACATGGAAATAAACACCAAAGTTCATGCCTTGCATCTTATGAAACTAAACATGCATAATGAGTATATTGTAAGCTATTTTAAAGATGTCCATCCT
>PVKA01032222.1:6004-25620 GCA_004027165.1 Ctenomys sociabilis
AATATCTAATTACAAAAAAAAAAAAAAGAAAAGAGATTTGGGTGTGGTAGTGCTGGCCTGGCCTCCCTGGGAGGCTGAGGCAGGAGAATGAACAGTTCCAGACAGCCTGGGCTATTTAGTGACTTACTGAGGCCTGTCCCAAACAAAATTAAAAAACAGGCAGAGGATGTAGTTCAGTGCAAAGGCTTTAGGTTCAGTTCTCATTACAAGAAACAAAGACAGAAAGGGGGGAAAAAAAAAGACAGTTTCTCAGTCACTCTTCTCTTATTTCTGGGACAAATACCCGACACCCAAAAGGAAGGAAGGAAATGTTCATTTAGCTGACATTTTCTGGGGGGCTTCAGTCCATACTCAGCTGCCTCCAAGTCAGACTGGCACATGGCAGAGAGCAGCAGTTCATGGTAACAGAAGGCAGCAAAACAGCAAAAGCAAAAGGCAGGAGTAACGGCAACAACAGCAGCAGAGAGCAAGTCCCTTAAGCTGCATTCAGGCTATTCACCGCAGGCTGGGTGTAGTACTTATACCCATAATCCCAGCAGCACTCACACCCATAATCCCAGTGGATCATGGGTCAATCACGAACTCTAAAACTCCAGCCCATGACGGCGAGAGGCTTTGCGGGGACATCTAGACACAAACCATAACAGAGAGAGAAACGAAGAACCAAAGAAGACTGAAGTACCAATCAATCACACAGGACACTGTATTCTGAGTCGTACAGGAAAGGAAATGTGATTAGAATTGGCTCCTTGAAGATGCCCCTATGATCCTTCCCTCAGGAGGTTGAGGTAGGAATGCCTTGACTTGGACGCTTTGAGGCCAGGCTATACTATGTAGTAAGTTCAAGGCCAGCCTGAACTGCACAGAGAAACCTTATCTCAAAAATACATAGATGCGCTTCTGCTTTCGGCTAGGAGAAGGCTAAGGTGCAACTCTCTTCGGTCGTCCCGAATCCAGGTTCATCCGACACCAGCCACCTCCAGCGTGCCGCCCAAGTTCGACCCCAACGAGATCAAAGTCATGTACCTGGGGTGCACCGGTGGTGAAGCCGGCGCCACATCTGCCCTGGCCCCCAAGATCGGTCCCTGGGGTCTGTCTCCCAAAAAAGTGGGAGACGACATTGCCAAGGCAACTGGTGGCTGGAAGGGCCTGCGGATTACCGTGACACTGACCATTCAGAACAGACAGGCCCAGATTGACGTGGTGCCTTCTGCCTCTGCCCTGATTATCAAAGCCTTCAAGGAGCCACCAAGAGACAGAAAGAAGCAGAAAAACATTAAACCACTTTTGATGAGATTGTCAACACTGCCCGACAGATGCAGCACCGCTCTTTAGCCAGAGAACTTTCCGGAACCATTAAGGAGATCCTGGGGACCGCCCAGTCTGTGGGCTGCCACGTGGACAGCCATCACCCTCATGACACCATAGATGATATCAACAGTGGTGTTGTTGAGTGCCCAGCTAGCTAAGGAGCATAAAAAAATACATCAATAAAGAGATCTGACAAAAAAAAAAAAAAAATACATACATACATATATAGCCGGGCGTGGTGGCGCATGCCTGTAATCCCAGCACTAGGGAGGCTGAGGCAGGAGGATTGTTGTGAGTTCGAGACCAGCCTGAGCTACAAAGTGAGCTTAAGGCCAGCCTGAACTGCACAGTGAGACCCTGTCTCAAAAAAGACAAAAAACAAAACAAAACAAAACAAAAAAAAACCATACATATATACATAGACTTTATTTACAAAAAACAAAAACAACTTCTAATTGAAGGGACAAGGTAAGATGGGTCAAGGAGGCCTTCCCTATCATATAGAAGCAGCTTTATTTATAGGTAGGGAGGAGAATTCAGCAAAACACAGGCGTGCGTGGGGAGCTGTAGCTGTGGGGTGTGCAGGGGTAGTGGATGGAGTCCATGGTGAGTGCATGTACACGCTTGGCTTTGCTAGGGCAGATAATGCTTTCGTCCCCCTGGGAGGGTCTCTGCATTCTGCGGTGTTTCTCCAGAACCTGTGTCTTTGTCTTCTGCGTTTCCCAGTAGGGAACAGAAGCGCCAGACTCCCAAACCCTCCACCCTGCCAACGCCCATCTCAGCCCAGGGTTAAGGACACCCACTGAGGCAGCCTCAGCACTGGCCTTCCTGGGCCCAGAGCGTCACCTTGCCCTGCTCTCAGCAACTGTGTGGGACATTACCTGGGAGCTTAGGGTCAGTGCAGAAGACACCAACGCATCACTGGGGCAGCGTTTGTGAAAAATGAAATTTTAGCTGCACATTTCCCTGGGTGTCCTTTGGCAATGCAAAATAAGCAGCATGGGAGGGTGTGTGCCAAGACGCACCCTCTGCCCTCTGCCCTGCTTCACCAGCTGAAGGAGCTCACCTGCTACCTGCCGTATTTCCCCCAGGACCTTCCCCTGCTGACTTCTGTCCTCACAACAGGGCTGTAGGGAGGACCAGCAACACGCAGGACGTGCACCTTCTTGCCGCCCCAGGAAGCCTAGGGATTGAAGCTAGGATCTACAGGCTGAGCAGCACCTCCCGCACCCCACCCCTTTATTTTTTATTTTCACAGAGTCTGTCTTCAGTCACCAAGTTTCCCAAGCTGGATTCCTGCTTGGCCTCTCACTGTGCTAGGGTTAAAGGCGTACACCACCACGCCAGCCCAGCTTGCCATTGTCTTCAAAAGCATCCAGGGAAATTCGCTGTGGGCAGGCAGCAGACTGCTCCATATCACCCTCTCTTTCTTGCGTCAGTCATGTCTGTACCATCTAAGACCATTCTGTGTGTGATTACGTAAATTGGCTTTGGGTGTGCCGGCTTCCTAAAACTGGAGCACCCTGCTGCCCTGTTAGGGTGTTACTATGTCCCCAGAAGTTCACGTGTCGGAAATCTAATCTTCAAATCCATGCTTCAGTGGTATTTGGAGGTGAGAGTTTCAGGGGCTCAGCAGGATTAGGTGCAGCTGCTAAGGAAGGAGCCCCTAGTCCAACAGCAGGATGCAGCCAGGCTGTGGAACTCACAGCCCTGGAGCTGTGAGCCAAAGGGACCTCTGGAGCTCATGAATTACCCAGCTGTGGGCTCAGTTATACAACAGAAGAGGGGCTGGGTCACGTGGTGTAGATAAATGTGGCAGCCCTGCACCTCCAAGCCTAGCATAACGAGGGACCTACACCAGCAAAGTGTCAAGTGAGGGCACAGACTCCTTCTATGTCTTCCCTCTGCCTTCCTCTCTGGCTTATTTATTCTTTCACGGTGGATTCCTTTAAGGTACCAGATCTCCCAAGATGCCCCGGATATCATTTCGAGATGCTGCTACCTGCTGAGGCAGAAGAAGGGTTTAAGTTAATCAGAAGAAAAAAAGAAAAAAAAAAAATCAGAAGAAAAAGAAATGACATCACTAACCAGTCAGAGGAAAAAGAGATGACATCACTAGAACTCCTCTGGGCCAATCAGGGCCTGCCTTTAATTTTCTTGCTTTTGTATTTTAGGGAAGGGTCCACAGGGTATTTGGGGTCTCACCACTAAATCGGACTCTGTATTGGTCCGCCTGTTTATAGTCTCCCAAGAGCTGGGATTAGAGGAGCGTTTCACCACGCCCAGTCTCAATTGCTGCCTCAGCGTGCCTTGGGGGTGAGGCTAGCCAGGCAGGACGGAATCAAAAATTTTTTAATCTTATATTTATTTATTTGGTACAGGGTCTCCCTACGCAGCTTGGACTCATAGTGATCCTCTTGTCTCAGCCTTGCCAGCGCTGGGATTACAGGTGTGCACCACCACGTCTGAAGTGGCTGGTAGGATGTACCTGGGTTCTGAGGCCGCAACGGCACGCAGTACTGGGAACCAAACCCGTGTCCATGGGCGTACGCGGCAGGTGCTTAGACTGCCATGCTATCTCCCCAACAGGAGTCCAGGGCCTGCCTTTATGCTAAAAGTGGATATGCCACCCTCCTGACAAGACACAAGTGCCCAAGCACACGCGGGTCCTGTTGATAAGGGGGCAGGACAGATGGCAGCCGTGAAAGTTGGTGCATGTGTTTATGTATGCGTGCGCGTGTGCGTGCGCGCATGTGTGTGCGTGCGCGCACGTATGGATCGCAATAAGCCTTGGTCAGCTAGATATAGATCCGCTCATTTCCTGCTCCAAGAATGCCATGCAGGAGCTGTCTGTTCATTTCCTGTGGCTGCAGTAACACAGAGCCAGAAGCCTAATGAAGTCTAATCAACGCACAGATGAGGCCATGATCTGGGGAGGAGCCTGCATGGTCTGTCCACTGACAGCCTAGGCGTTCCTTGCTGGTGCCGCCCTGCACAGCCCCAGCTTGGTCTCCATCTTTGCGTGGGCTTCTCCCCAGGTCCGCGTCTTCACCGCCTTGTCTGCTTCAGGTTGCCAGCCCAGGGCTCACAGCCCATCATAAGCCAGTATGCCGCCTTCTTCACTTGCTGTGTGTGCAAAGGCCTCCTTTCCAAATAAGGCGACATTTGCAGGCACTACAAGTTAGGACTTAGATACATCTTTTGGGGGAGGATGCAACTGGATTCAGTACAGAAGAGCCTATTTTTATCCCTGACTCACCAGGAGGAAATTTCAGCGGAAGTTTTACACAGCTACTAACTAGTGTTGGTGTCTTTCGGCCCAGATGGTTCACTTTCTGAATCCTAGCCTCACAACTGTATGCCCCTCTGATAAAATACATGATAGAGTCACAGAGAGCTGCGACATAGTAATTAATTGCTTTATTTATGAGACAGGCTCTCTTTAAGTTGCCCAAGCTGGACTTGAACTTGTGATCTTCTTGTCTCAGCTTCCCAAGTAGCTGGGACTTAGAGATGTGTGTCATGGGGCCTGGTCCGTTATAGTTTTGTAGCGGTGGCAAAATGCATTTCGCAAATGTTTCATACAGGGTCTGGTTGTCTACTTTAGGTTGGCCTTGAATTCACTGCGTAGCCCAGGCTGGCCTCAAACTACTGATTCTCCTGCCTTGGCCTTTCAAGGGAGATAGGCATGACAGGTGCATGCCACCACACCCAGCTCTACAGATATTTATTGAGCATCTATTGTGTAACCAACCAGTCCTTGTTTCTGCTAGACTTCTCATTGCTGTGCTGAATACAGCAGTCACCCGGGCTGGTCTCCTCGATCCTTCAAATCTGGGGCGTTTTCCTTCTGGTGAGAAATGAGTCGTTGGAAACATAACTCTCTTATTCAGCAGTTTTCTTCCCCTAGAGCATAATAGTGATCACTCAATTTCTCCTGTGTGGAAACCAACAGTGCAGTCAATACATAACATAAAACTAACCTCAACAGTAACACCCACAGTTTTATTTTTGTTTGCTCATTCTAAAAGAAGCTTAGAGGTGAGAACAGCCCAAGATGTTGTGACTTTGTAACACGGTGGTGCATGGTGTGGCTGGAGTCAGCGCTTTTCAGGACCAGTCTTGACAGACGTACTTCCCTCGATCAAGCATCTGAGACAAGATCCAGTGTAGGGAAGCTGGGAAGGAAATGCCGTCCGTGCTCACACATTGATTTTGTTTAGCAGAGCTTAGTTCTGGTAGACACTGCCAAAGGACCTTATGGGAATCCGCTGTGTATTACCCATGTCTGCTTAGAAGGTTCTGGGCCATAAGAAATCTGCTAAAAGAAAGCTTATGCTATTTTCTACACCTCTTGAGGTCTTGACAAATGCTCCTTACATGTTCTTAATTTTTCTTGTGCTTTCTTAAATCCAGATGTGCAACCATTCCTTCTCATTCCTGATACAAAATTCTCACATAAAACAAATGGACGGGTCTGGGGAGGTAGCTCAGAGGCATAAGTGCCTGCCTGGCAAATGCAAGGTCCCCAGTTCAATCCCTGGTACTGCAAATACATACATACATACATACAATTTTTTTTTTTTTTTGTCTTTTTGAGACAAGGTCTCACTGTGCAGTTCAGGCTGGCCTTAAGCTCACTTTGTAGCTCAGGCTGGTCTCGAACTCACAACAATCCTCCTGCCTCAGCCTCCCTAGTGCTGGGATTACAGGCATGCGCCACCACACCCGGCTTATACATACATACAATTTTAAAAAATGGATGGAATGGCCCTCAAACTCTAAGGCCGGAATATTCCTTGACGCATGAGGCTAGTGGTAGTTCTCATCCAGACCCAAAATAGTTGGGGGGGGGCGGGGGAGAACATGGTTTGCTTTGGAACTGGAACACGAAAAGAAAAAGACATTACTGAAAGTGTTGGATCTTCCCTGGAAAGCCGGAATCCAGCACTGGTCGTATGACCCAGCTATCATACCTGGAGACTGAGCTTAGAGAAATGAAAACTTAGCTTGAGATAAAGTCCTGTCCATAAATTTGTCATAGCCTCAACCCCACCAGTATCCACTGCAGCTTCAACTCCCCAGCATCATTCAACAGGACAGAAGTGGTCCTGCCGCTACAGGGAACATGACCTAGCGCAGAAAGGAACATACTGAGGCCGAGTGTGTACTCAGCAGGTAGCACCTGCCTGGCACGTGGGAGGCCTTGGGTTCCTGTGTGCACTGAGAAAAATAAAGGAGAAGGTAAAGGACCAAACTGTCGGCACACATAGAAACCCAGATGAATCTCAAGGGAATTCCATGGAGTGTAAAAGCCAGTCCTTTTATTTACTTATCTTTAAATGTATTCAGTACAGAGTCTACAGGGTCTCACTATGTACGTTGGACTCTAGTGGTCCTCCTGTTTTCAGCCTGCCAAGCGCTGGGATTACAGGCATCTGCCCTCATACCCAGTCTGTGACCCTCTCAGCGCGCCCTGGGGGCAGAGCCAGCACGGCACACCGGGGATTCAACCTCAGCCTCTGTGCCCTGCCGAAGGAGGTGCTTTAGGCAGCTGAGCTATGTGGCCAGCCCGTAAAAGCCAGTCTTGGTAGGCCATGTGCTGTATGCCTCCATATACTGAGTATCATTGAAAGAGAACAATAGAGGTCGAGAACAGTTGATTGGTCTCTTGGAGTGATGGTAAGATTCGGAACTCGAATGTCCCTAAAGGGCCGGCTGATAAGCTTCTGAGAAATGATTGGATTGTGTGAAGACCCTAACAGCACTGATGGAGCCATATGTTGATGAGGTTATGGTAGAAGGGGCCACAGGGAAGAGGGGCCCAGCAGAAGGCAGTGGGCCCCAGGGGTGCAGCTCTGGGGACGACTCCCTGCCCTCTGCTCCTTCCTTTCTGGCACTTTTGCTGTCTTTGCTGCCTGGCTCCCCTGAGAGGAGCAGCTCTGGTTCACCATGCCATTCCTCCGCAAAGTTTTCCTGCTTCCCTTCTGGCCCAGCATCTGTGGTGTCAGCCTGCTACGGACTGAACTTTCTGTAGCTAAGACCAAAAAAAAAAAAAATCCTGCCTCTCTTTTCATTTGATTTCCTCTGAGGTATTTTTGCTCACGGCAACAGAAATCCAACTGATTCAAGGCAGTATTATTCCATAGAGTTCCGCAAAGCTAAAGCTATGGAACATGTGACACAGGTAGACGGTCTTGAGACGGGCTGTCATGGCGAGGTTGAATTCCCAGTTTGGATATGCACCACAGCTACATATGATACTGGGAAATTCTTGGTACTATTCTTGAGATTTCCCATGACCCCATGATTATTTTCAAGTCGCAAGTTTAAAAAAAAATATAGTGGGAAAAATATCGGCCCCTAAGGAAATCATCAAAGAGGCTGAATGAGTTCCTTCACATGTCTCGCTGAAAATGCTCACCAAGCCACAGATGGCAACTTCTGTCCTTGCACTTTAGCAGGAAAGGGTTTGGTAAGCGAAGTTAAGAGACATGATTAGCTGCAGCGGGACCCCTTGGGCAGCTTCCTGAAAGCCCATACCGAAAGCAAACAAACAAGTGGGTTGGGGTATAGCTCAGCAGCACAGTGCCTGTCTAGCATACAGGAGGCCCAGGAAATTCCATATTCAATCACCAGTAAGGACAGAGAGAGAGAGAGACAGACAGACAGACAGAGACAGAAAGAGAGAGACAGACAGAGACAGAAAGAGACAAAGACAGATAGAGAAAAGAGAATAAAAGTGAGATGTAAAAGCTCTGGCCCTTTGACTACCTGTGACAGATATTTGACTGAGCAGAAATGAGCTCTTCTGCTCCAGAGTGATCTGACCTGTTTGTCATGCAGCAGAGCCAAAAAGTGACAAATGGAGACTCTGAAGTCAAAGCAAGTTCAGTCCCGCCCTTCTCCGTCCTTGGCTCTTGTGGAGTCCAGAACGCCTCTGTTTCCTTAGCTGATGAAAGGCCAGCATTCTCCCTTCTCTGCTAGGTGCGTTCAGCTATGTATTTATTTCACAGCCGTGGAGGTGGAACCCAGGCCTCACTCATGCTAGGCAAGCATTCCACCACAGAGCTATGCCCCAGCCCTGAGAGTTTCAGAGCATATGTATATTACACCATAATTTTTTTTTAAAGGGAATATGGTGCCCTGAGGCTGTGTTTGAGACAGCAGATCACTTGCATGCTGTGGACTGGAGCCAAGAAGACCAGGTATGAAGGGTGTAGGAGAAATCTTTTGACTCGGGAGCAGGAGGTACATGGCAGTGGGGGACGGGAGGCAGCTCGCAGAGCTGGCTGATGGCATGTCTGTGGCTACCAGAAAGAGGGAGAGGTGGGGCACAGCATGGACATCCAGTTTCGACCCTGGGTCACCAGGGGCCAGCAACATTTCGGAAGCAGCTTGGCTGTCTTTGCCACTCTCTTCTTTCATTGGGCGGTGTGGGCTTTCACGTGATACCCAGCTGCCTCTCAAAGCATTCCAGCCTCTGCCCTAGAGACAGGCAGGCCCTTGTGGAGAAAAAGAAACTGTCCCTTGTACTGTGTTTGTCTAAGTAGCCGCTGCAGAGCCATTTTCCACAGTGGTAGAACCACTTACAATCTCATTCATTTTTAATGCAAAAAATGGTTTCCAGTTATCCACCAGATAGTGCCTGTGTTGTGAAATCAACGCCCAACAATTTTTGTCCTAGGTAATTACATAGAAGGTCTTTATGTATGTAGCTGCAGAAGCCTGCTACAAGCGTGTTTAGAGCAGTTTTTATTGAGAATCACCCCACACTGGGAACAGTCTAGTCATTCAGCAATATCAGAAGGCTTAAATAAGCAGAGGTAGAACCAGAAAAGGGAGTGCTACTAAGCCATTGTTATAACCATAGCAATGTGCATTTGTCCCCCCCAAAGCCTCTTGTAGTCATCAAGGTGCAGTTCTACAGTTAGTGATTAATTCATGATCCAAGGCTGGGATTAGGGATCTGAGTACCACTGGGATTATGAGTCTGAGTACTGCTGGGATTATGGCTGTGAGTGCTACACCCAGCCTGGGGCGGACAGCCTGAATGCAACTCAAGAAAGACAAAGCGACAGACTTGGTCTCTGCAGCCATTGTTGCTGCTACCTCTCCCAGTTGCTCTTGCTGTTCGCTGTTTTCCACTGCCACGAACTGCTGCCCTCTGCCGTGTGCCCCTCTGCCTCGGAGCCAGCCGAGTGTGGACTGAAACCTCCAGTGACTGTGAGCCAAACAAACCTTAATGCGAGGAGGGAAACTGAGACAGCCAAGTGGACAACCCAGGCAAGCAACAACATGCAAAGGTGGATTTCCGAGCCACTGAGCTGCAGGGCAAGAAGCCAACTGCAGAAGTCACCACTACGATTATAAGAAATTCTAGAGAAGAGACATTTAGTTTTGAGGGGCAACAGGCAGACCAGTTGTTGTCTGGGGCCCCGTGGAGGAGTGGCTAGAAACACACAAGAGAGCTCTTATATGATCAGAGCAGGCTCTGTTTTGATGGGGGTGTGGGTTATGAGGGAGGACACATTGTCCAAGTGGATCTAAATGTCCACCAGACCCATGCCTGTCCCATGGTGAAGGGAAAGAGAGGAAAAGGGGCCGAGAGAGATGGATAAGGTGAGTCATGTACATGCACCAACTGCACACAGCTGTATACCAAAAACGGAGTAATACAAACTTTAAGAAACAGAATTTTAAGAAAAGGAGTGCTAGCTAAAAATCAGGGGTTTTAAAAGTTATTTAATGCTATCTAAATTTTGTATGAGTTTAAATCCTAGACTATCTGTTGAAAAACATACTGAATGATGACAAATAGCATTTTGCCCTTTTTCTCCTTAGATATACGTTTCCTTTCCTTGAAATCTTATGATAATATCATTGTTTCTGTTCTACTGACTACTACACTGTTTCACTGCAGTAAAAATAAGGGCACAGATATCTGGGGCCACAGAGAAGAGGGATGCAAACTGCATTGTGATCTGGACTGTGAAGGCCAGTGAGAAGCAGTCTTCCTAACCTTGCACTTTCTCCCTTAGAAAATGTTCCTTTTCACATTAGTCAACTGTTCATTACTGTGGCAAAATAACAGAAACTATAAGCTTATTATAAAGAAGGAAGGTTTCTTTGGACTCGCAGTTGTTTCTGCTGCATTTTGAGCCTGCAACAAAACAGTGCTTGATAATGAGCAACACATGACAGACAAAGCATCTTCTTTAGGGGAGCCAGGAGCCAGAGAAGAAGGGCACCGAGGCCTCGAGAGTCACTTTTGAGAGCACACACCCAGGGACCTATGTTGCTTGCACTAGGCCCTCCTCCTAAAGACCTCACCACCACATGACATCTGAGACTCAAAAGCTAAGGGCTGGGGGTGGAGCTCGTGGGTAGAGTAAGTGAGCAAGGCCCTGGGTTCCACTGCTAGTACTGCAGGATCCAACCACAGTGGCCTGCTACTTGCTGCTTCTGAAAAGTAGACCTGGAAACTTGCTGGCAGTACAAGCTACCTCCTGGGCTCTCTTTGGCGCATATGTCCAGCACCGAAGCATTTGATATACTTCTGGAAATACGTGAGAACATCCCTGTGGAAGTTCAAGGGTGGTCAGGAGGTTCAGAGGTGGTGGGGACTGTGCCAGTTTACAGAACAGAAAGGCATAGAAACCTTAAAATGGCCAGAGTGCACTGCTGTCTCTTACTTAAGAAGTTACAGCACGACACTGATGCATATTAAAAATGCAAGTGATCTGCCTGGACTCTCACAAGGAAACACCACGCAGAGCAGCCTCAAAGCACCTTTTACCATAGAGATGACAATCCAACTTTGTCCTCTGTTACGATACAAGCAAGTCCCATTTAGGAAGAAAAAAGCCACTGGTGATGAGAGACATTAAAACAGTTATTTCAACTCTGAGGACGCGCATTAAGTTTTAATGTTCAAGGGCCAGGGAGATGGCTCAGTGCAATAAGCTTCTCTGCCAAAGGGCCTGAGTTCAATCTCCGGTTCCACCAAAAACAAAAAAGTTTTTAATACTCACAGCTAATAATCCTGACATTTGCATTTCACTTGTACTCCTATAAAAATATATTTTCTTTATAGGGGACAGGATCTTTTCTCAGTACCAATTTCGCCATACGGGATCTTAGTGAAATGAATCGTCCAAAACTCGTTGATTCCCCGGGTGTGGTGACGCATGTCTGTAATCCCAGCACTCCGGAGGCTGAGGCAGGAGGATTGTTGTGAGTTTGAGGCCAGCCTGAGGTACAGAGTGAGTTTAAGGCCAGCCTGAACTGCATAGTGAGACCCTGTCTCAAAAAGACAAAAAATAAAAAAATAAATAAAAATAAAAAAATAAATAAAAATAAAGCTCGTTGATTGGACAGGTGGTGGAAAGTTGTGAACATGTTGGAAATTAGGGGCTGAAAGTTGTGAACATGTTGGAAATTAGGGGCTGAAAACTCCCCACTAGATGGGAGAGAGATTCTGGTGCATACCAAGAGCAAGAGAACTACCGTCTGCTCTCTCCCTGCCCCCACTGGGATCAATATTTAATCTTTTCTGCTTTCTAACTCTGATCCAGCTCGTCGAGTAATTGAGGCCATGATGCGCCAACCCACGCCTGCTTGCTTCTCCTGTTCTTTTTCCACTCCATATTATTTTCAGAGGGGTTAGGTTTTTTGATATGAAACGGTACATGATTTCACGCACACACATTGCATTTAGGAACCAAGTAGGGGAGACAAAAGGACTCTTTACTTATACCTAACCCGGAGCCCATATTCCACCATCTCCATCCTCTTTGTGGACCCCAGCAATCAAGAGTCTGCTTTCCGCAGCAATGAGTGCTCAAGCCCTCGCTCTGCCTTGCTGCATTCCCAATCGATTGGAGTTTTCTCTGGGCTTCAGTGCCGAGGTTAGCACAGTCCAGATCTGGGTTTTGGAGACGGGTTTTGAATGCCAGGGTGTGATCAAGTTTCAAGCGACACCTGGAGCATAGGTGTGCAGAAGTGAGACAGGTACTCAGAAGCAGGGCTGAAGGCCCTTACCAAGCCTGTGACCATTGCGGGTGCCTGAGGCGGGCCTCCCTGGGAACCTCTGGCTGACGAAGTGGAACCAGAACTCTCCCACCTGAGCTGGGAGGGCTGGTACTGACCCACCTCAGCAAGCATGCTGTTCAACTGAGTTTTCCAGAAGCCTGAGTCTTTAGCCCACGCAACTGCACTCACCCACCACTGTTTAGTGGGAGTCTTATTAAGATGAATGTTGTGACTTCCAAAGAGGGTTAACTGAGTCCTAAGACATTAACTATGCTTCTTTAATGTGAGACCCAACAATTCTCTGACTTTAGGAGAGCTTGATGGCCTAAGTTATCTAGTTGGTTGGTTTCTGACCCAGCCTTTAGAAAATGGGTACAGCCACAGGCAAGGGACAAACACACAAGCATGGCTGTGTTCTCACAAATTTTTTTCTTAGGGACACTGAAATATGAGTTTTATGCAATTATATATATTGTGGAATAGTGTTTTTCAGAACCAAGAATTGAACTCAGGCCACTGCGCTTACCAGGGAAGTACTTATTCTACTGAGCAATCTCCCCAGCTCCAGAATAGTGGGTTTTTTTTTTTTTTTTTGTCTTTTTGAGATAGGGTCTCACTATGCAGTTCAGGCTGGCCTTAAGCTCACTTTGTAGCTCAGGCTGGTCTCGAACTCACAACAATCCTCCTGTCTCAGCCTCCCAGGTGCTGGGATTACAGGCCTGCGCCACCACGCCCGGCAGAATAGTGTTTTTCTTGTGATAGTTTTTTAAATCCTCAACAAGATGAAAATGACTCAAAGGTGTACAAAAACAGGGACTGAGGTGGTTGTTGCTTGTGGTTTTAATGACTGAAGAATCAACCACTTGCAAGGAGCACTGTACTAGCCAGAATTTCCTCGTTGGAATAAGTGTCTGAGATAAGCAACTTGGAGAGAGGCATGGTTGGTTTGGGCTTACCACTTTGGAGTCAGCAGTCCACAACCGAATGGCTGCGTTCCTTTTGGCCTGGCCGGGAGTAGGGAGCTCTGGGCTGACCCGAAGCTGTCTCCAGCATGGCTGAGAACCTGTAGAGAGGAAGGGAAAAGGGCTGCGATCCTACCACCTCCATCCAGGCCACGCCCCCAGCAAACTAAGCACCTCCCTTTAGGTTCCATCCCCTGAAGGCTTCACAGTCACCTACTGGTGCTGTGGACACTTGGCCCGTGTGGAACACTCAAGATCCAAGTTATAACAGGCCTGGAGAGCCAAGTGGCTCAGCTGTCATTTTGGTGGCGATAATCAACTGTGTAAGGCGTGAGGCTATGTGTGGCAGTGTTTCAGTAGCATGTGGGCTACAGTACTGAAAACCAGCTTCTGGGTCTTGTCACAGGTATGATACGTACAAAGCAGTCCCATTCTCCTGGGCTGTAAGGGGAAATCATTCTGCCTTGGAAACTGACTAGGCCACTCGCTTATTGTTCAAACAAAATGCTTGAGGCAGGTTAACTTTACAAGGAAAGCACCAGTGTAAAAGTGAGAAGGTTGAACTCAGGCTTCTGTAGCTCAGTGTTGGGCTCAGGGGCAGCAGCAGGACTCCAGTGGATGCCTGCCAGTGATGGCAGGAGCACACGCAACAGCTAGTTATCATACCACCGCACAGGAAGCCAGTCTGTGACAGGAGTCCCACAATCCCTTCAGAGGGCACATCTCTAGGTGACCTAAGAGCCCCATGAAACACAGCTCTGCAAGGAGTGAGGGCCCCCCAACATCCCCACCTTGGGGATTACACTCCCAACACGTGAGCCATAGACAGGAAACCATAGAAAAGACCTTTGTGAACCTCAAGACATGAGCAAGTTTCGGGTCACCAATTTCTGAGGTCAAAAATGGAGTCAAATGTCACCCCTAGGCAAGGTCTGTCCTCACCCTCAAACAGGTCAGATTTGATTAATTTTGGCTGGAAACCACAGACACCCCCAAATAACAATGGAATGAACCAAGCAGAGGCTAATCTCTCTAGGAACCATGGGGATAAGCCAGGCTTACCTTTCTCAGTCATGTCAAAGAAATAAGCCCTAATCTGTCGCCTAAAGGGGCTAGTCCACCTGCAGTCACTGTGTAGTACTCCAGAGAAGAAAGGAGGAAGCGGTGCTATTCTACCATGCATGCAAGAGTCACTTCCAAGTTTATATGTAGAAGCTCTACCACCAGTGGGATGGTGGTAGGAGGCAGGGCTTTGGGGGTACTGATCAAGTCAGGAGGATTGCGTGATGGCACTGGTGCGCTGACGAGAAGACACAGGAAGCGTGGGTGTGGTGGTACATGCCTACATTTCCATCACTCTGAGGAAGGAAGATTGTAAATTTGAGTCCAACCTGGACAACTTACTGGAATCCTCAAAATAAAAACAAACTGTTGTGTGGCTCAGTGAAGAGGCCCTGGATTCAGTCCCTATCATGGGGAAAAGAAAAGGAGACACAAGAGCTTGATTTCTCTGCACACTCCTAATCTGCCTGAATAAGAAGAAACAGGTGAGGCTTCAATCGCACTAGGTTCCGTCTTCTTTTGGAGGAACCGGGGATTGAACTCAGGCCTTTGCGCTTGAAGTCAGGGGAGTGCTTATTCCACTGAGCGATCTCCCCGATCAGTAGGTTCCTTTTTTTTTCTTTTGTGCCTTTTTGTGTTAGCGACTTTTCTCCTTGGGAGACAATATACCTGATACCCACAAGTTAAAAGAAGAAAGGTTCCTTTTAACTCACAGTTTGTAATGGTTTCAGTCCTTAGTCAGCTTACTGGAAGGCAGGGTGGTGTGGCAGAAAGGCATCACAGAGGAGGAATAGCCCACAGCAGGGTCAGCAGGTAGCAACAAGTGACAGCAGAGGCCCTCTTTGTGTGCATGCCTACATTTCCATCACTCTGAGGAAGGAAGATTGTAAATTCCTTCTATGCTATGTGCCGTTGGGAGTGGGTGGTACTCATGCTCACAGTGGAGTACCCTGAAGCCTACCATCACATTCTTTTTTTTGGCATAACCAGGGATTGAACTCAGGCCCTTGTGCTTACCAGGGAAGCGCTTATTCCACTGAGCCAACTCCCTGTCCCCCATCACATCCTTAATCCCAGGATTATACCCTTAATCCCAGCATCATGCACCCTGGATCCAGCTACCTCCAAAAAATCTCAGCTATGACTGTGTAAATCTCTGGGGGGGGACATCTAGATAGATACAATCCCTAACCCTGTGCAATTTAGGATGTTTTCAAGTGCTAATAGGTTTATTGGGGTGCAACTGCATTGAAAGTCCAGGGCAAGCCGGGAGCGGTGGCACATGCCTGTAATCCCAGCACTTGGGAGGCTGAGGCGGGAGGATTGTTGTGAGTTTGAGACCAGCCTGAGCTACAAAGTGAGCTTAAAGTCAGCCTGAACTGCATAGTGCGACCCTGTCTCAAAAAGACAATAAGAAAAAAAAAAAAAAAGAAAAAGAGAAAAGGAAAGTTCAGGGCATTCGTAGTATGAAAGAAAGCAGTCTGTGAGCAAGGAAGGAAGCCCAGGCCAGGCACTAGGTTTTTTTGAACCCAGAATCTTGGACCTGCAGCTTCCAGAGCTGTGAGACATGAATATTGCTTCACCCAGTGGTCCATAGTGGCTCACTGAGTGGGTTTTACTGAGAAATGCGGTGGGCAGGACTGCATGCTCTGTGGAGGTGGTTTCTGCCCACATTCTGGTGCTGCAGGGCAGTCATGTGGACCTAGAACATCACTGCAAAGCAGGCTGTGCAGCGTAATCAGCACTCAGAGAGGCACGGGCTTTATGCTTCCAGGGCAGGGCTTCACAGCCGCAGCACTGTGGACACTGCAATCAGGGTACTGTGCTGCAGGGTGCTATCTCGTGCTTTGTGGGATGCGTAGCTGCATCTCTGGCTCCTGCCCATGAGATGCGAGGAGGCTTTTTCCTCCACATGACAAGCAAAGATCTTTGCAAACAATCAAAGCACAAGTCCATCAGCAGAGAAGCATGGACCTTTAAGAGTCCATCCTGATTTTTTCCCAGGACTGGAGATAGTAGTCAGGTACTCTGTGGGGATCCCTCCTAAGTCTGAGAGCCAGATGCTTTTCCGGTGTTCAGGCACAGCCTGCTGCCTTCTGCAAGGCCGGATGCTGGGAGCGTCTGCGTCTGTGGCGGTCCACTCTGGTGGGACTGTCCTGTGCTAGCTCCGTATCATTCCTGACCTTCTGCCTTCCCTCTGACGTCCCTCTTTAGAGATTCTCTGAGCTTCTCACTATTCCGTGGTGCACTCACTTCCTCTTCACACTGGCCAGAGTTAAGCCTGGCTTGGTTACAAACAGCACTCGGGACTGATAGAATCAGGCTTATTAAGATTCTTCCAGGATTCCCTTTAAGACTTTGGTCTTTTGTTGCTTGGGCTAAGAAGCCAGGTGAAATTTCTAGGAACAGCTCATGCAAGCAAATTCCCATGTCCAGGACCCATGGGAACCTACTCAGCCATTCAGTTCAAATTCTGTCACTTGAACAGCTGGGCAAGTGCACAGGCATCCTACTGCCATCTGGACCTCTGTGCATCTTTTATGCCTCCCCGTAGGCCATCTTCAAACGCATGCATGAGCACCTTCCCCAGTTCCTCCTTCCCTGTGCAAGCATTTGCTCTTTTCCTTGTGTATCCGCTGCCTCCTTACACTGCATGTTACCTGCTTTGTCTCTTGCTCTGTGTCTTGTCTCTTTCCTCCTTGTCACTAGCTGAAACCTTGCGACTACATGATTTCTTTTTTATTATTTTCTAGGTGTTTGGAACGTGTTCTCTAAATGGGTCCTCACTGCCTCGGCATGAGACCAGCAGGGAGGGAGAGGTGGCTGGCCTGGAGCCTGGGCAGCATGGGCGGGGTACCAGCGGTCCCTCAGAGGTGTACACAGCTGCGATGTCTCCAGCCTCAAAGCATCAAGGGGGCAGGTGCGGGCACAGGCAGGCAGTGCTGAGGGTCTTCTTGGATGGTGTTTGTGGTACTGGTTGGCGCCCCCTGTGGCTGCTACCTGCATGCACAGGCTGTTGTAGATTGGGTGGGTAGAGAAGAGAGGTGGGAGGCGGCATGAGCAAGCCCTGCGTGCTCTGAGGGCCTGAGCCACTCCAAGTCCCCACCAGCTATTCAGAAGAGCTGCTCTCACTGCTGCAGGAGTCCGCTCCACCTGGCACCCTGCACTTGCCTGCCTGCTGCTCCTCCCTCTCCCCCTCTGCCCAGCGTGGCTCATTCCTCAAAGGGAGTCAATGCCAATAAAGGAAGCATTGAGAAGAAGCAACAAGCTGCTCATTTCAAGGAGGGAGGGGGGTTGAGCCTGAGGTCCCAGGGCCCCAGGACTACAGTATCTCAGACGGTCAGGATAGTGCTTGACATGCGCGAGGGTAGGAAGGACTGTGAGGGGATGAAGCTGAGGGCTGTGAGGGCCAGGGGGCCGGCAACATGGCAGGACTCAAGGGCCTGCAAAGGAGGCTGGAGGGGTGATCTGGGTCTTGCAAAGTCCGTCCAGGGCTTCATGAGCAAGCCTCAGCCTGGACAGGGCTTTACATGCACCTAGGGTTGGTATGTTGTGTCAACTGGAGAAGTCCAGAGGCTTCACCAGGCAACTCAGCGACTCTACACGCTCGGGTGCCAAGAACATGCCCTGGACTGGCTGTTTAGGGTGTTGGAATGGTTGATTGCCCTGTGTCAGCTGGAGAAGTTTGGGCATTTGACTGAGTGACTCAGCGGGGGGCAAGGGTGCTCACTGTTCATCCTGAGCCTGTGCAAGAGGACAGCAGGGAGACTGTGTGAGTGCTACGCCAGCCCGGGGCAGGCAGCCTCCTTAGTGTAGGGGAGGAAAAGAAGCTTGCTCCTCCCCTACGGCCCCTTTTCGTTCTTGTTGTTTAATGCTGTCTTCTGCCACCTAAAACTTTGGTCTCCCTCTCATGGAAACCTACTTTGCAACCAATGGATGGCAGACTGAAATCTGCACAAACTGTGAGCTAAATAAGTCTTTTCATTTGCAATGTGGGCATCCAGTATTTTGACCCAGCAACAAAAGAAAAATAACCGAGATACACACTAATCTCTATGATCCCACACTATCTTCTCAACGTATGAGATGGCTTTATCTTGAACATTTGCATCAGTTGTCCTCAGCTTTGCTTACGCTGTGTAACAGCCACCCCACAGAACCAATTATCAGTCCGCTAGAGCCTGACCAATGCCATGTCACAAGCATCCCCACACAATTTCTTTGGCTGAGAACACTTGTCATTTAATTTCCTGATGTGTGCACAGCTCAACTGAGAGCCAGCTTTTGTGTCTGGGCTTGTCAGGACTCATCCACCCTTAGCTCTATGCTGTGCATTGTGTGTAGCTTTACTTCAGGTATCTGCTTTTTGTCCTTGTGCCAGCAGGCTGAGCATGCATATCTCCCACCAGGACTGAAGACACGTAAAGGGCTTTCTCTGCTGCCTGTCTGTCTACACTGCCTCCCTGTCACTGGTGTGTAGCTACCTTGGTGGCCAGGCTGGCAGGTGCAGCCTGCCAACACAGCCTGCTGAGGCGGGGTTCACCACGCTCTAGAATTTCAGCCCTCACTGGGCTTCTGCACCATCAAGGGGGGAGAAGGACTATTATATCTTCCAGAAAAGAACCTACCCTAGCACATCTTAACTACATGGAAGCTGGGGTCACACACCGAGATTGGGCCTCTGTGGGAAGCCCCTCCTGGTCCTCATCTTGGTCTAAGAAGTCTATATTTGTAATCCGAAATATATGTTATTGGAATCCCACAAGTTAATTCCAATCTACCACTCCCAGTGCAACCCGCGGTGAAAATAAAGACACTAAAGCATATTTATAATTAAGGGGAGCCAAGGGGCTCTAAGTCCAGCCATGAAGGTGACTTTCTGGAACAAAGAGGTTGATCCAGGGTCGATCCCTGGTTTTACTCAGTCATGAAGGAGGAGTGGCTTGAGGAGGAAGGACTGAGAATGGTGGGAAGTAGGTGACTACTGTGGGCTGGCCTAGGTGGGTGGCCTGCATTTACTTCCACACTATACAGAGAGAAGGATATGCAGAGTGATTTGCGTTCTGCTACTGAGATGGTATCTGATGCTTTGAGGTCCAGTGCTTCAGCTCTGATGTGTAGTCTTTCCAGTCCCAGGAAGTCATAGCCTCTAGCTCCACGCTCAGACAGCAAGGAGCATAGGCTCTTCATCCTGTCTTGACCCGGCTCATATTAATGAGCAGCAGGTGTGGGTTATCAGGGAAACTC
>PVKA01032223.1:0-25506 GCA_004027165.1 Ctenomys sociabilis
CCATTCAGGCTGGCTTTAAACTCACTTTGTAGCTCAGGCTGGTCTCGAACTCACAATAATCCTCCTGCCTCAGCCTCCCGAGTGCTGGGATTACAGGCATGAGCCACCACGCCCGGCTTCAGGCACCTTTGTTTAAGGCACAGTCAGCTTGCCTGTTTGCGGCAGCCCCTACCTCTCATGCAGACCCAGTGAGTACTGTAGCAGGGGTGCCATTTAATTTAGTACAGCCAAGATCCTGTGACTTAGCTTATATAACACATAAATAGAAGTCTTTCTTTCTATTACCTGTAAATGAAAGTAGATACTGATAGTCAAGATTGGCATATTGGCATCCTAGACTGAGCCTGTAGAGCTGTTCCCCAAGCTGCAATGAGCTTCCCACCCTTTCACCTTATGACATGTCATTAATCAAGTTCAGACTGGTAATAATAATACTATTAGTAGTAACTAACATATATGTATTGCTTCAGCTCTTTGCAGATATTATACTAAATCCCACACGTATTTACCTATGTTGCTGTCATAAAACCCCTTTTAGATAGGGTCATTATCACTATTGTCTAGATTCAAGACTTCTCCAGCATCCAGAACAGCTAAGGAACCTGTTGAAGGTTACAGCTATTGACTGGTAAAGCTGAGATTCTGACCCCAGAGTCCATTTCTGAGTCTGTGCAAACTTGCTACTCTGAACCTACACAAAAAGCTGACGATACAGAGACTGCCAGGGTAGGTGGGTAGGTGAGGGTGGTCTATAAGGGGATTTCAGGGCATCATGTCACTCACTCCTCCTTCCTGGAAGACAGCCTTCTATTGGCCTCTCCAGGCTATGGAGTCACCTGCTGCTTGAGTTGTCATATCTCTTGCCATGAGTCCAAGTCTTCCACATTATCCATCTGGGCAGTGAACTTTCTAGATTCAAGTAGGACAGAAAATAGTTGGGAGAGCAGCGTGAGGTGGCAGGGAACCCGCTGGCCAGGAGTTTCAGAAAGCCCAGGCTGCCTGTGGACCCTAACTGCTCCAGCAGGCTTCTGCCTGCTGAGGCCCCGGGACGAGTCACCAGGCTCCCAATGTGAGCTCCAACTTGGCCTGTGCTTGCTGTCGTGTCTCTGCTCCCACCCGCCCCCTGGTGGCCCAGCTGCATGACCGGTAATCCTGGTACAGGCAGCCATGCTAGCCCATACATCCCATTAATTTGGGCTACTTGATGGTCTGTGGCCAAGATCCTCAAGACCCCAAGTATTCCTGCTTCCCAGTAGGACTCTTATGGCCTGCATCCATCACCATGACAATGTGAGCAGTTCCAAAGAACCCTCTAAGAGCTGAAATCAAAAAGGGACATGGGCCACTGTGCATGCAGGGCACTCTTGGCTGCTGTACTTGGTATGTACTTGGTATGGGGCAGATGTGAGAGCCCCCAAGAGGAGGAGAAATACCTGGTGGGACTCTGCTTGGCAGGGCTGATGCAGACTCTTCTGTGCACTCCTTTCCTTGGGCTTTCCTTTCTCCTTTCTCCTGCATGGGTTGGGAATTCCCAGTGTCACTCTGATGGGCATCCTCCCATCTCTTCCTGCTGTTTCTAGCTAGTCTGTGTAAGATGATAATGGGGGTTGGGGTCTGGAACCATTATTCCATCCTGCCACTCCATTGCTGAGCTTGGCACCCCTGTGGCTCCTCCCTGGCTGGTACCACCTAAGAGTGTCTTAGATTTAAGGGCACAGCTCACATAAGCCCCAAAACAGAGACCCAGTACGTGTTTCCCATGGTATACATTCCTCATGGTGCTTGCAGCAGTACATTAGAGCATGCCAGAAAGTGTGAAGACTGGAGGGCTCTGAGATTTGTCGGGCTGTGAGAGTTACACATGAGCTACTGGGCAGCTGGACCCCCAAATTAACGGAGATGTATGGAGTCCTGGGCTTTTGAGTGCCTCCTTTAGGATGAAAGACACAACACACACACACACACACACACACACACACACACACACACACATTACTACAACCTCACAGCCAATGTGACAAGGGACTCATATATCTTTTCTTTCTAAAAACTAATTACGAAGTCCACACTTCTCAATATATGTATTTGTATTCACTTGGACACATAATTTTAAATTCTCATAATCTTTATGAATTTGGATTTTTATTGTCATCACACTTAGCTTCATCGATGCCTCCTATTTATGTAGCATCTGTATGTTCCATAAACATATGCTCTGTGCTCATTTCCAAGGCCTTGAAAAAGAAAACATGCTTGCTAAGATCGAAGCTATATTGGATAAGCACAAATTCATTCAGTGCTTAATACATACTTTATTTATGTACCACAAAAAGTGCAACCTTGAATTTTTTTTTTAAGTGATGTAACTAATACTATGACTTAACCTCATTGGTACTTAGTTTTGATGGACACTCTATAAATAATACATTGAACTGAAACAAGGAATCAGATGCAACAAGGCCCACAACTGAATCTCCTAGAAGGAAACACCTTGTATTTGTAGGGGATTTTTACTTCTGAGAGCCACCACACATCTGATCCCTACAAACACTTTCGCTCTTATGTGCATGTGCTGTTCACCTAAGGCAAAGATGTACCCTGTGTGGCCCCACAGGGCTCACAGCCTCTCCAGGACTTGACACTTACACTCTGGATAGTAAGCCTGTAAGAAGTTTTTATTGATGGTAAGGGTGGTCCAGTATTATCTGGTTGAGAATGCCTTGAGAAGCTGGATTTAAAGGCCTTCACTGGCCCAGGAATTTGCTCAATTTTACTGATCCTTTTCTGTCCTGTAGTGAGGACACATACAATGGAAGTGACCCCAAAGGGCTAATTATTTCAGAAGAGTGGGGAGTTCCCATTTATATTAAAATTCATTCTTTCACTGATGTCATCTATTTTTCTTTGGGGCCCAGTTCACCTTACTGTTGTGAGGGTCAGTGCATCAATGCTAAGTGGTACAACCAGTCCAGCTAAGTACCCTGTCCTGGCTCCATACATGCTTGCCCAGTAGATCCCTCAAGAGTGCTGTCTTAGTATCCCAAAGAAATGGAGTTCTTTCCCCATATAAAATCAGTGCCAGGTATAGGCACTTGAAAATGGGCCTCAGTGTCTTAAGAGTAAAGGAAAACTTCTGAAAATTCAGCACCCCCAGGTACAACTTGAATTTGTAACACCAGCAAATGCAGCTGCACATCTTGAGACTAAAGTATCCATGCCCTTAGTGGTAGTCCCTGAATGCCCTATTTGTTAACGGGACCCAAGACATTCTCCAGATGAGAGGAGCGGACATGGCCCCCACTGCGCAGGCCCCTGGAAGCCTTGGGAGGACACTTGGAAAAAAAGTCACTTCTAACTTACCTGAGGAAACACTGCTCCCCACACCAGGCTCCACCCAGCATTTTACAGACAGGAGCTCTGTTTCCAGCCCTATTGGACACAGACTTGGATTATGGGCAGCTCATCCTAGCCATCCCTGCTTGAGGGAACCTTGTACCTCAGGGATAATCTCTCTTGTGGTTACTTGTCTCATAGGGATGTTTGAGAGGATTTAATGAGATAATGTTTGTAAATCGTCTTGAGCTTCTCAGAAGAATGAATGGTGCTATATAAATGCAAAACATTATTATTATAGTGCTCATAGGAGCATTCACTCTAGTTAAAGGCAAGAGGGGAGGAACCTTGATTCCATTATAATCTCCTATTTACGAGAGCTGATAACGCTTTGAAATATGTGCCCCTTTTCCAAATGAAATTCTCCACCTTTATAATCGGCTCAGAGGTGAAATGTTTTGGGAAATTTTTAGAAATCTCTCTTTAGACTCTTTTGAGAAGAAAGAATGTAAAGTAAGCACACTTGGGCTGCTTACAAAAGAGCTGTTTTGACCAAAATCATTCAAAAAGACTGAGCTTTATGACTTCAAATTTAGCTGGTCTTTAGTCCCCACTGAGATAAATGAAGCAGTGTTGAATCTGAAAGGGGAAAATTGGTTTGGCAAAGTTCTAGTGTTTGAAGGCGCTATTCAATAGTTGCAGAACAGAGGCTGATTTTTCCATATCGTGAAAGTGTTTCTGTTTAGAGAAATTATTTCAATGATTTTTCTTTCCCACACTGGAAAATGAAGTTTGTTATTTTGACAATAATGCATCCTTCCAATTTAGAAAGATCATTGATTTTCAGAAGATTCTCAAAGAATATACAATACAGGCCCCAAGGAACAAAAGAAAGCCCTATGAAGCAAGTGTCACCAACAGAAGCTTCTGGGGCCCCAGGCAGCCAGAATTGACAGCAGCTCAGTGTGCTTTCCGTGTTGGGAAGTGCTGGTGCTGCTTGCCAGGTTTCTTGGGTGCTGGGGTCTCCTCCTAAAAGTATTTTCTAGGTTCTTTCTGTCTGAACAAAGAATTAGTCAAGACAAGCTCGAAAGTTAGCAAGGTTTTATATTTATTGAAGATAGTAGAAGGAACACACTCTGCAGGGCAAGTACAAGCTCAAGTAAAACAGAAGCAAACTTTGCAGGGTGAGAGAAGACCGTTGCAAAAGAGAGGACACAGTAGTGACTATGTCCAAGAGCTTAATGGTGATTTGTTTTGTTTTGTTTTGCATTGAATCTCCTACTCCTCAGCCTGATGTTAAGACTAAGCATCCAATCCAAAATCTGCTTGAGTTCTCAAGAAGAGAAGTAAAGATAACACTTTCTGATTGGTCCCAAGTCCACATCCCCTGGATCTCCGTAACTGACCAGTCACACCCACTTGCCCAGGCAATTGCCAGCACCCTAATTTCCTGTCTCAAGAGGGGCATAAGGGGACTGGAGAACCTGCTGGAGACCCACAATCGCTTAAATCCCCTTGGCTCTTGCTACTTGAAAACAGGCACAGGGTCTCTTCCAGTTTTTCAAAGGGAGTCCCAAATCAGTAATTCTATATACTTACCTTCCAATTACAGACATTATTAATCATTCTTTTGATGCATTGTTTACCTACATCAAATATCTGACCCATAGTATATTGTTTTCAACTTTGATTCTGAACTAATATAAATTTTCCTGTGAAACAAGAGTAGAGGGGAAAAGGGGGTATATAAGACTAGAGTCCTATAATGATAGAAAAATAACACAATTCTGACAGCTCCTCCTCTGTTATTACATTCTCCTCCCTCCACCATGAATTGCTTAATTTCTCTGGGCCTCAGCCTCCTCATTTATAAAATTAGAATAATAAGAACACCCACTTCATAAGGGTATTGTGAGTAATAAATGAGAGAATATATATGGAATGCTAGAATTCTGGCACCAGATGAGCTCTCAGTAAACTCTATCCATCATTATTATTGGTTCTCATTTTTTAACTAGCCAGACCATGGTCTGGGAATCAAGCCCACTGCCTTTTCTCTTTTATATATCATCTCCATTGTCTAATTCACTTCAATGTCCAATAATTTTGTGGGCCCACTAGGTCCCCTTACTTGCTGAAGATAGTTTCCAGGGTATATATCTGCTGACGGTATCTTCTAAGACCCTCGGTGGATGTCTAAGATATAGGTAGGATTAAAAGTACAGGTGCTCTATGTACGTACAGTTTAGTAGCTAGCATCAAGTTTAGTAACCTAGGTATGCAAGTTTTTCTTTCCTTACTAAGTGGAGAGCTTTAACTTTTTGACTCAAAAGAAACACTTCATAACTTCTCTGTGACTTTCCAAATTCCTATTTTCATTTCTCTTGTGCTTTGCATCCATTGTTAAGTAAGAGGAGTGTTATTTGAACATAAGCACTGTGGTCCCATGACAATGATAACAGATGACTAAGGATCTAATGAAAGACAACATACACTTGTACAGTGTGAATACACCAGATGAAGAGATAGCCCATGGCCCACATAGACCATACTGGCAGGGTCTGGGATTTTACTGTGTTACTCAGAAAAGCATCTGTTCCTTTTGGAGATTTTTCATTTAATATTGTTGGGCTTGGGTTGACTTCATGTAGCTGAAAATTGGAAAAGTGAAACTACAGGTGGGGAAGACTGCTGTAGACTGAAAACAAAGAAAAGTGGGACTGACCATTGGAAACCATCACTTCTGGAGGTCAGGGGATGTGAATGCTTGCAAAGCCAACTGAATTGACCCGAAGTTACTCCAACTTAACTTCCACTAGTAAAAGGTTCATGTTCTGTTTCTGGAATGAAATCTTTGATGGGTAGAGAGGATAGCATGGGAAACAGAAAGCTCTGACCTAGGGCTTAGGCTAAATTTCAGTTTAGACATATGCTCTGGAATATTAAAGATTCCTCTTGTATTTTCTTTCACACATCATTTATAAAATAAATGGCTTGGCCTAGACCTCTAAGTTCCTTCCAAATTTCATTGTTTATGAGTCTGTGCCTTTGTCTATTTTCCCAATGATGCATTCCCTACTGATATTAGGCTATGATTCCTATTACAAAAGAGTTTTAAGCCTTACTTGGAAAACTAATAGTACAAATATAAACCAGACAATGATACAAAATGTCATATGATTAAGTACAAAAATAAGAGATACAAAGAAATCCTTTAGAATAAACAAAGAAAAGAACCAAAAAATTAGAACTATGGTGACAAAGGAAAGCCTGAATAATAGGTAGTGGGCAGGAAAAAGAAGCAGAGGGAAAGAGCATCCTGGAGGGAAGATAAAGTAAGATCTAGAGATAGGGAGTATTTAAAACATCTAGGAAGCCCTTTGATAACATAAATCCACAGCAATGAAAACAAAAATGGTCCAAGAGGTAGAATTCCTACAGGTTCCAGCATAAGATTCCCACCAGCAGGACTCCAGAATTTCACACTACCTACCTGCTACTCTTGACTTTTCTATTTCCACAGCAAGTATGCTATTGGGCTTGAAGGCCTGGAAAGGTAACAAAATTCACAGTAGGAAGCTAGAGTCTCCTAAGAAACTATAAGGCAGCAGGGACAAGCAGGATATGGAGAGAGGCCTCTTTCACTTAGCAGGCAGCCCTCCTAACATCTACCATGTGGTTTTCTGGATAAATAATCACCACAGAAATCACGTCTAATATAAGGAATTCAGCACTGCTGCCAGCCCTGAGTTCTGAAGTCATCAATGTGAAATATTCCACCCAAGACTAATCCATTTGGGAGGACACTTGGCGCTGTGGAAGGGAATGTTTCTCTATCATGGAGAAAACAAATGATGCTGGGCCCTACTTGCCATGCAGAAGGCAGCCACACGCACCTCCTCTGCACTGACAGGACCAGAGGACAGAGGCGATGAGCCTCTGGGATGGCCGTGCATGAGATCTTTCAGGGGCTGGCTGTTTGAAATGTGATTTTATTGATTTTAGTTTAAGCAGTTAAGGAAGCTCATAGTGATGTGGGATTTCAGAACCTGTCAACCACACACGTCTCTGAGACTTTGACTCCTGGAACGGTCAGAGTTGCTGAGTTTCTTTATTATTAGATTATGTTTTGCAGGAATTATTTTTCCACAGCTACTTTGTCAGTATCAAGAAGACCCTTTGCAAGAGGGGTCTCTATGTTCTTGGTGTTTGTGGATGTACAAACTACTACCCTGGATGGTTGCATTGGTCTACACCCTCTGTGCCTTTTCTACTTGATTACAGGACTGTGTGGAGACCAAATTGGAACATTCAAGACTGGTTTTAGCTGTTCTATAATCTCTCGCTACTCTCCATTCAACCATCAAAAGTGAAAATGCTAAAGAAAAATAGGATATTTTTCTGCAAGGATGGCTTTGAGATGTGTCACTGTTCCTTCCAGCCAGATTGTGATCCTTAATCCCCTCTCATAGAGAAATTCTGCCTCTATTGATTCACCTAAAAGCATCTCAACAGGTGGCATGAAAGAGGAGCCCCAGTCAGAAGGGTACAATGACATATTGCCCCTGTAGCTACAGATAACATGGAAGTTTCTTCCAGCAGTGCAGTTAGATACCCCACTCAAAAGCAACTCTGCTCTGTAATCAGGAACTCTGAAGAAAAGGAAAGGAAAGGAAAGGTAACCCAAGGTAAGCAAAGCTAAGCTAAGCAAAGCTTGATTTTTCTGTTAATGATGAGCTGGCTGGAGGGGAGGGAAGATAGAACTTTATGAATCATTGTCCAGTCTGAAACTTAAAGAAGACAATTTCTTCTTTAAGTCGGGACTTTCTCGTGCTCAAGTCCTGAGCTGTGACCTTAGGGAGGTCACTTAAGCTCATAAACTACAGCTGTCTCATCCATGAGTCCCATGTTGCTTTTAGCTAAAAGATGATTAATAATGGTGCCATGGTGATGCAAAGGGTCTGAATGACTCACCCTCAGAAAAGTGGTCCTAGATACATGATGGGAAGATTGGATGAGTGCAAAAGACCATTTCACTTGGCATCAGGAGGAAAAATGAGAAAGCCATGGGTTTCCCATCCAGGCTCCGTCATGGACTGGGGTTATCTACACAAAGCACCATCCAAAGGGGTCTATTAAAAATACACAACTTCAACTGATAAGCTCCTCAATCATCCATTCCTGCAAACTGGTGAGGGGGAAACATTAGTTGCCTCCAGGAAGAAAGCTGGGCTGGGCTCTGGAGAGCAATCTCACTGTCAAAGCATCGAGGACAAGCGACCAGAGCATCTCTGTGGGCTGGTATGGAAAGATGCTTTGCTCAAGCCCAGCAGAAGGTCAGGCCAGAGCCAGCTTCAGCTTTGTTCCCTAGCTCGTGGGGCCAACAGATGCCAGTAAAAAACACAAACTGAAACAATTCAACTCTCACTTTTTGGGCCATGAACTTTTTTTCTCCTTGAAGAAAATCTAGAAGACAAGGCTGCACACTTCTGAGTTTTCTCTCAGCCAAACCTCAGAGCGTCTGGTGGACACTGCACTGCCTGGGCACTGAGGAATGTGGGGAGGCATGCGGGTGAAGCATCTGTCACAGGCGACTGAGAATGGGGCTGCAGGCCCGGAGACTTGTGAACACGACAGACTAGAGAATCTGAAATAGCCTTCTCTGTGCGGGAGGGCACTACCTGAGGTGCTGCATGCTTATTCTCAGAGGCCATCATGAGCCATCCATGAGGTTGCCTTCCATGAGGGCTTGGGAGGAGAGACTTCCACAGACCTGAGTGTGTGGGAGAGACACAGGGAGGTGAAGCAGGATAAAGGAAGCCCTTGCCCACACACACAGAGGGAGACAGGAAGCTGTTGCAGCTCTGGGGGAGAAAGGCAGGCAGAGTTCATTTGCAGTATATGCCTTGCTGACCCAAATGTATACTTCTCTTTCCACACTTCAATGAGCTGGCAAAAAGAATAAACAAGGAAAAGTATTTCCATTTTGTCATACTGTCTTATTTTCCTTTTCTTTCTGCTTTGGGTGGGTGGGTGGGGGCTCCTTGTAATGTCTTCTCTCAGTACACTACATTTACTCATGGCCTTGACAAGCATTACAATATTTTTCCATCACCATGGCATACAGGAATCTGAGACAGGGAGGTTTTGTTTCATCTTATTTTCCTTCGGGCTTTTTTTTTTTTTTTTTTTTTTGTCTGCTTTGGGCTGGGCTGAAAGGGTTGGCAGAGCAGAAGCCAGCATCCTGGTCACCCCCTCTAGCTTGTCTGTGAGGAGGTTATGTACCTCAGACCTCAGTTTTTTAACATAAAAAAGAAGGCTTTTGACTGTATAACTTCAGTGTCATTCCTGGCAGTAAGGGACAGTGATTCCACGATACCACTTACTCATTCACCATTCAACATGTGTCCTCTGAGTACGTACTGCAGACTGAGTTTTGGAACTGCACGTTTTCTTTTACATACTCTACGAAACATGGTAGGTAAAAGACTCAGGAGCAGCTGCTGAAAGGAAGGCAATTAGAGAACACCAAGCAAAGGAGCAGCAGCCACGGGTGCCCAGGAGTCATTGGGGTGCTCAGGTCCTATCTCAGTAACATAGTAGTAAGGACTCCAGGCAGATGCAGACTGTCTCTAACAGTTTCTGCCAGAGGATACCAGGGCCCTGTAGGCATGCTTCCATCCCCGGATATGGGACAGCTATATGTAAAGGCTCTTAGTGAACACACTGGAAATAAGATGAGAACCCACTTACCATTTCTGGGGTATAACATGGAGGAAGCACTGGTAGCAGAGGCCCAGGAGTGGGAACAGAAGCCCGGAGGAGGGCAGCTCCGTGGGAAAGCACAACTAGTACTACCGTTCTAACTGTTGGGTTAGAGTAGCTCCAAACACTCCTCCCTCAGTCAGACCTGACCTCAGAGCCTGAAAGCAGGGTCAGTCTGTGCAAGGAGGGCACTGCCTCCAGCAGGAATGAACAAGAGCTTCAGACTGGGCATCAGGTAGAATCCAAACAAGGAGATGATAGTATGAGAATAGTAAGAACAACCGCCCAGCCCACAGCGATGGGCGCTTATTATGGACTGAGAGTTCGCTCGTGACTGCACATGAATTACCTCCTGTAAACCGTGTGCTACCTCTCCAGGACAGGTATTGCCCTCGTGTCATGGGAAATCAAGTCTTCAAAAGAGTGGAAAACTTAGCTTGCCTCGAATCAGTCAGAATCACCTCTGGTAGGCCGAAGTAACAAATAACCTCAAGTTTCAGAAGTTTAAAGCAACAGAAGTTTATTTTTCATCCTGTTGAAAGCAGGTCACCAAGGCTTTCTACTTATCCTGGCCACTTAGATTCCCAAGATAAATCAAAATTGACCTGTATTTTCTCAGTTTCTGCGGCAAGAGAATAAGATTTTTGTACTAGATTTTAAAGCTTCAGCTTCCACTTATCTTCTCCTCTTGTTTCTTAGTCAAATCAAGTCACATGGGCATACCCACACCACGGGGGACCAATAAGAACAAGGCCACCATGTACCCCAATGAAGAATGGGAATATTTGTCAACAGGCCTTTTATGGGCCACCCAGATTGAGAGAACTGATAGGTGGAGACTCCAGGTCCACATCTACCTTGGTCGGCTCCCAGTCTGCGCTCTATCTTCACCCTATTCTGAGAGCTGGCCAGCTGACAGTCCACCTAGCCATGCTGTCCAGGCAGCTTCTCACTTCCCTTCCCAGCTTGTGGGTTAGGAGACAGGCACAGGTGATTGATGGCTCCTAACAGTAGTTGGGGAGAGATTATCTAACAGCATGTGCTGAAGGAGCCATGGCTGGGAGCCTGCTCATAATAGCAATTGAAGTGCTAGTTTCTGCAGGGTTTGGAATGCCAGGGTCTCAAGGGTTTATTAATCCCACAGCAGTCCTGGGTGGGGCTCATTGCCCCTGTTATTTATACTTTGTGCTGCAAGGAGAGTCAGCTGGGATTATGCGCCAGGAACGTAGAGCCCTGGCTGCCATCCAAGCCGGGGCTGCAGAGGATGCTCCTCCTCCGCTGCATTCACGAAGAGGAGTGAATGGACGTTGTTGAGTCTTGGAGCTGCCAGAAAGATGCATGCAGCAGAGCGGAGCTGGCGGTGGAGCTCGACAGGTAGAATGTCGAGTCCTGGGTCTCTGCTAAGTTCCTCGGTGCCATCCTCGCAGGCCTTCTCTCTGATCTCCTCTCTGCAGCCTGGAGTGACTGCCTACATCTTCTCTGTGACTGCTGTCTCCTTGCAGTTTGTCTCTGCACTTCTTGTTGGTTACCTGCTCCTACTATATTTTTCTGGGTGACAGGCTGGGTCTGCAATAACTAAAATGAGGACCTGGGAGCATAGATAATGATTAAAGCTTTTGGGGGACATGCAGATCATGGCACACATACAGTGTCTGTAGCCCCGACTCCCGCCAGCCTCTCAGAGCTCACCTCCTGCCTGAGTCTCCTGTGCTTTCATCTTGCATGTAGGCTGGCTGGACCACGTGGCTCATCCAGCACTGAATGCCTCTGCTATCAGCCTCATGCTTTTTCCCACAGGAAAGTGTTTTCCTTGCATCCACGCATCCCAACAGAATGGACCCCTCCCTCCCTTGGAACAACACTGTCCTTTGCAGAGTTCTGTTATGAAATAATTTGTTGAAATTTGTTAATTATCTGTTTTTCACACTAGACTGAGAGCTCCTTGAAAGAAGGGACACATCTTCATCTTTTGTGCTCTATTAATATCTGAGCATATCCAGAACCGGGGCTAAGCTAGTGAGGAACTCATTGGACATACAAAATGTCAAGAGGCACCAAAAAGACCCCATAGTTGAAATAAATAACATTCTGTGTGAGTTTTCCCACTTTTTCTTCTTTTTATTATTATTTTAGTATTACTACATGTGTGTAGTACATGTTTACATTTCTTGTGGGAAGTTGCTACTTATTTAAACATCCAAATTAGTGCAAAATCTGTTTTGAACAAAATCACAAAATTTTACTTTAACTTTTTTTTTTCTTTTTGGTGGAACTGGGGATTGAACTGAGGCCCTTGCACTTGCCAGGGAAGCACTTATTCTACTGAGCCATCTCCCTGCCCTCCTCTTTTTTGTTTTTTTTTTTTTTTTTGGTACAAGGAATTGAACTCATGTCCTTGCACTTACCAGGCAGACACTTATGCCACTGAGCTGTATTCCCAACCCAAAACTTTATTTTACTGTAAGGTACATAACCTAATATATATCACCTACTATGGATAAGTAAATTAACATATACATCCTTTCCCTTAGTTGCATCTTGTGTGTGCCTGTGCACATGGGGTAAAGGTGCCCAAAATCTACCCACTTAGCAAACTTCAAATTCCAATACAATATGATCAACTAGAGATCCCAAAATTTTAAATAAAGATAGGATCAATAACATTCCATGCTCAGTCCTACTGGAGCCTGAGGCAAATAAACCTAGAACTACAGATTCTATCTTTATCCAAACTATTTTGCATCACAAAGTTTTTGCAATAATTCTATGCTTAACTTTGTGCAATAAATACACTACCTACAACGTGGCAGGAGCTGTATGCATGCATGCTGAGTGGGTGGGCCAGGGTGGAGGTGAGAGGCTGAGAGAGGGCTGGAGTGAGAGAAGGAGTGGGTCAGCCCTGCAGAGGGAATCTCCAATTCCATGTTCCAGTATTTGCTTTCTGAATTACCCATGAGTCCTAACTTCATTTTCATTCTATTACCTCCCTTGTGTGAAAGTCCTCTACACTTTTACCCAGGTTGGGGGAAAATAATACAAGCAAAGCAGTGCCCCAAGCTGGATCATGTCCCCCATTAGAGCATTCATGTGGGCTACAGGGAAAGGCGCATCATCCAAAGGAACCTGGGTCTGGGCCTGAGTATGCTCGTGAGCTGTGTGACCCTAATTCAGTTACTCAGCGATTCTGAGCTCTATTTTATTCATTTATAAAAGGAGAGAGTAACCTACAAATTATAGGTCATGAAGCCTACATTAGGCGACTCTAGTGGAGCCACCGAGGGACTCCACACTGCTATTCGTCCCCTCCATTACAGCCTCCCTTTGATCAGAAGTCAGATTCTGAAACTGGATTTGTTTGTATGAACTGGAGGAGGAGGAGGAAGAGGAGGAGGATGAAGTCGAGGAGGACGAGGAGGAGGAGAAAGATGATGACGATGACGATGACGAAGACAACAAGACGAAGAGGAAGAGGGAGAGGAAGAAGAAGAAGAAGAAGAAGAAGAAGAAGAAGAAGAAGAAGAAGAAGAAGAAGAAGAAGAAGAAACTATTACTTTAAAAAGAAAACAAGAGGGCTAGAAGATTAAAGGGGACAGGGGTTTGAGTCCAGCCCTGCCATTCCAGCCCGCCTTGGGGGCACCCTGAGCCACTTGGGAGGCTGAAAAACAGGAAGGATGGCTATAAGTCCAGTCTGTGTAGTGAGACCCTGTAGACCTGTACGAAATACATGAAAAAGAACAGAAAAGAAAACAAGGCACAATGTACTAGTCTAGCTGCTTTCAACAGTCCCACAAGCTGCACCTGTGATTGGCCTCTGCTGGGCTCATTGAGTAGCTTCAGCTGTCATAAGGCACAGCCACTCACCTCTAGATGGGCTAAGAGAGCCCAAGGTGCTGAGACATGTGGGAAACGAGGGGCTGTGAGTTTCCTTTTTTGACTCTCCACCATCTTTGCCCCAGATGAGCCCAAACGCTTACTTGGGGCTCAACTATCTTGTGTCTTTTATCACTACATTGCTATACAATGTCATCTTGCATTCCTCTAGTGACTAGGAACTCACTAAGACTCAACCTACTTTTGGTTGTATCTGACTTGAACACCTAATTTTTAGAGTTTGATCTCCATAGACCATGAATAACAAGGTCATTTGTTCTTCACATAGTAACTCTTCACATTATTGGATTGATCATCCACTCTAGGCTGTTTGCAGTCAGAGAAAATATTTAGCCCTCACTCTTTAAGATCTTCTCCTTAGGACAGATTAACCCCTCCACTGTGGGAGAGCCCCAGCTGTTGGCTTTTTCTTCTAATGTCACACCAGAAGGGAATACAGCATCATCCACAGGTTGATCTGAACATAGATAAACAACACAATTTTCCTTTGGGGTTTCAGTGTTTTTCAACCCTTCTTCTCACTGAAATCAAAAAATCACCTATATTGTTTTCCAGGCTTCAACCATAAAGCCATAAAGCTTTCATTAGAAATTCTGAAGGTGGGGCCCAGGATCTTACTTTCATGCTTTGTTTTGTTCAAAAATGTCCAAGTTATTCACTTGTGTGACCAGAGCTAAGAAACAAACACCTCTGGCACTAGGTGGTTGATTCGCACTTTGATTGACTGATGATTTATTGGAACATGCTATCCATCTCAGTTAGTGGGCTAACTTGAAGAAAGGAAAGAATGATTGATTCTGAGTATGTGCCATACCCAATTCTGAGCTAGACATTAAGAACACCATTTCATTTAATCCTTGCCTGTAACTCAGGCGTTTTTGCCTCAGTTTTATAAAGGAGAAAACTGAGGCTTGAAAAGATCAAACAGCTCACTCCAGGCCACTGAAGTGGCTGAGGGCCTGGTTCAGATTCAAATCCACATGTGCCTGAGTCCACAACCTGCCATCCTCTCACACAACTCTGCATTCCTTAATTCAATTAATTTCACAATAATACATTAAGAATCAGGAGTTACCATATGTTAGATGTTCTAGGCCAGCAACTGTTGTAAGCTGAAGGTTTGGTGGTAATTTAGCAAGCTGTGATAGGACACAGAGCATTTTCTTTCTTCATTCAATGATTTGTTTATGGGTACATTTTCTTGAAGGAAAAATCATGTCGATGTAATGCAGGCTTTGTAGAGAAATAAGTCTTTGGTATTTGGTTGTAAAATAAATGTCAGAATAAAATGTTTGAGAAAATAAAGCTGTATATGAAATCACTTCCCACAGAGCAGTAGAATACTGATGGAATATTGTTGCTGGTGCTTCATTATTTAAAGCAAATTTGGTACATAAGGAAGGAGCTGCCATACTATGGCCATAATTGATGCTAAGAGGTATGGCTCTTTGCCATGGGTGACTCCAAATTAATTTCACATTATTTCAGCCAGAGGATTTGCCCCACCCTTTAAGGACCATGTTAGTTGGGTGATTCTCAGCGCCTTAGTGACATGGACTGTGTTGCTGTGACCCTCTCATCAGGGTGAGTGTCCTCTAGGAAGGCTTATGATGGTTCTCACCTTAGACTGACTCAGCAAGGGTACTTGTGGGGGCCACTGTTGTGCTAAATGTGCTGCCTAGAAAGGAATGCCCAGATCGGTGGTCCAGACCAGAGAAGGAGACAAAAGGGAAAAAGGGAAACAGAGACCAAAAATTAAGACAGTTGAAGACAGTGCATGGAGTACACCATTTATGTACATAGGATTTCCCTGGCCATAACTACCCTGCTACCCAGCACCTTCTCTCTCCAGGCTTAAATCAGATGCCACGCTAGAAAGCTCCTCTTCTGTGTGAACTTCTCGGGTCACTTCATATTAGGCCATTCTCCCTCCTATATTCTCCTAGGTCTATATATCTCATTTTAAGATAGGCAATGTAAAATTGACATTGCTTCATTACTTACTGATCACTTCTTTTAGACCAAAGCTAACTATCCCTTCAGGTGAGGTGCAAGTGTCCCCAAGCTTTTGCATAGCTGAGTTCTTAGGGCATCTGATAGCTGGAGCCCTGTTATCCCAGTACGTGGCAGCATTTCTGTTTGTGAATGCATAGAACAGTTGCGGAAACTCTATCTAGACTCTTCCTTCAACCATGACAAAAAGAAGGAAGAAAGAAAAAGAGAGACAGTAGAGAAAGAAAGGGAGAGAGGGAGGAAGGGAGGGGAAAAAGGAAGGAAAGAAGGGGGGTGGAGGAGGGAGGGAGGAAGACAAACAGTGGAAATAGGTTTTCCACAACTGGAGAGACGAAGGAACCACAATCTACTAAATTTTTCTACAAGCTGCTCCTGTCTGGGTGGGATATTACACCACTATGTATTTAAGGCTCCACTGTCTTCTGAAGTAGAGTAACATGGTAGGGAGTACATGCATTCCAGAGTCAGAAAGATGGAGATTGAATCATAGCTCTAAGACTTGGAATCTGAGAGATCTTGTTCCAGTTACAATTTCCCATCCATAAAATGGGAATGAAAATAGGTTTCCTTTGGGCTGTTTTGAGTCTTAAGAAGGTAATTTTTCACCATACTCTTGGCACACAGCAAGCATCTGAAATTTTCCTTAACCTGTCATGATTTTGTTTCAAGAACCACTTTGCAGAAAATGATGGTTAATGTAGCTTAGTGCTTAAATTTGAGTAGTTGAATTCAAAGTCTGCTTCTATCAACTCTTCTTGAGGAGTTTCTGCATGTCAAAAGAAATTGTCAACAAAGTGAAAAGACAACCCACAAATTTTGAAAAAATCCTAACTAATAAGCAATCAGACAAAGGTCTGCTGTCTAGAATACGTAAAAAACTAAGATATAACAGTACCCTCAAATTTAAAGACCCAATTCAGAAATGGGCATCTGAGATGAATACATGCTTCTCAGAGGACAAAATTAAAGAAGCGAATAAATATATGAAAAAATGCTCCACATCACCAGCCATTCATGAAATGCAAATAAAAACAACACTGAGATACCATCTCACTCCAGAAAGAATGGCTATCATAAGGAAATCAACCAACAACAAATGTTGGAGAGGTTGTGGGGAAAAGGGAACACTTCTCCACTGCTGGTGGGAATGTAGACTGGTACAACCATTGTGGAAGTCAGTGTGGAGACTCCTCAAAAGAATAGGACTGGAAATCCCATTCAAGCCGGCTATCCCCCTACTGGGAATTTTCCCAGAGGAGCTGAAAACATCTTATCATAGTGATATATGTGTGCCTATGTTTATAGCAGCACAATGTGTGATAGCCAAATCTTGGAAACAACCAAGATGTCCATCACATGAGGAATGGTTGAAAAAGATGTGGTATTTCTATATAATGGAGTATTACTCAGCTATAAAGAATGATAAACTTGAAGCATTTATATTGAAGTGGATGCCACTTGAACATATATTCATAAGTGAAATAAACCAGACACACATGTGCAAATATCATATAGTCTCCCTAGTATAAGAAGTCAAAAGAAGAAACACAGATAGAAATGTACAACAATTAAAAGCAATTGAGTCAGGACAAACTGAATGGCATATGCTGCAGGGTACTAATCAGCTTTTCTTCTGGATGGTTAACAACCTAAGTTCACAGATCAAAACAGGAGAAATAGAAGAGCCACAAGGCCAGCCAACATTTTGGCCCTAGCCTTTAAAGGTCAGCGAAGACTCAGGGTATAGGAGAACCTGTACTGTAACATCATGAAACTCAGTTGTACCCCAAATTTTCTGATCAAGGAGATTATGGAGCCACAGAGGAAAGAGATTGATGATGCATAGTGTGCCTGGGGAGAGTCACATGGAGAGAAAACTTTCTCTCAGGCTCTCACAGAGAGCAAACTGGTCAAGCATTGGCCGTGACTCATCCGCATGGATGACCCAGACAAAGGATCCACAGAGTAAGGTACAGGATTACAAGATATACCCTGAGGGGACTTCACTGACCTCATCAGAAACAAAAGCTACATCTTTTGTTATATAGGTCTTGATCTATCTTGGTCTTAACCATCCAGCAGAAAAGTATAAAAATGAGGCATATAATGTGGGGCCATAATAATAAGTTGAACTGTAAATGGCTAAAGTCACCAACTTCTTCAGATAACTCACTATTATTTTGGAATGTTGGGCTGTGTTGGATTGTGTCACTGAGTTCAGGCACCTAAATTGGTTTAATGACAATGGAGTGCCCATCTTTGACAGGTCTAGACAAAAAAGGGGTATAGAAAGGAAGAATCATGATGTGTGTGTATAAACAGTACAGTTAGGATAAATATGGCGTGCTTCTGCATAATTCTATGAGAAGCACTATTTGCACTAATAGTGGTTAGACAATATATTATGTCAGCTTCTAGTACTATGGACAACCACTAGGAAAATAACAAGGTAGAAAATATTAATTATTGAATCTGTGATATAATTTAGCTATAAAAAATAAGTACATAGCTACACTCTCTTCATTCACTGATTAGAGACATCAGCTATAATAATGTCTGTAAGTATAATATCATGTATGCACCGTGTATGACACCAAAACATTATGAAAACATTTTTCAGTGCATTAATTTATCAAATCTGTCCTGCTAATTTGTCTTGAAACTGTCTCATGGCTATTTGTTCTTCAAATAAATAATAATAAAATAATTATTATTTTCCCAGGTCCTGTACCTGTTTCTGGTTCTGCTTTGAGTTTTTTCTTCTAATATGCAGATATATGCATCTACTTTATCAGTTTTTGTTAAAAGTTTTAAAACAATATAGGTAATGTCTCAGAACATACTAACCAGCTAAACATTGAAGTTCCTGTTTCCCATTGCCTAGTAGGAAGCAGTAAAGTAACCAGTAAACAATGACGTGTGTATGTACACACCCCTAGGCCCAGGCTGGCTCTGTGCTGTTTTGGCCAAAATCGCTGCGCATCATAAAGAAGGTGTATGTTGATTTTTGGGAGGGAGATATCGTGGAGGAAAGTTCATTTGCAGTTAATATATATTCAACTCTGCTAATTAAAACAAGCCCTAAAGCCTACAGATAAATTAAGCCAGTCTTTTTAAAAAATAAGCTTGCAAGCTAGTAAAAATGTTGAGAACTTCTTTTCGTTGTTATTGTTCTAATTATGAGAAGAGTGAAAATGAGGCAAATCAAGTTTTCTATGAACCTGAAGATCCTAGAACACTGTGTCCATGGTCAGAAAGAGATTTGCATATAAAACAATAAGTATTTTGTTATTAATTTGAGTGTTGTAGAATCTACCATGTGGTTGGCCCTTTTCATTGTCAGACTTTAGAAGGTACTTACATTAGTTTTCTAAGATTGTACCAAATATTGGATGGATTAAAACAATAGGAATAGGGCCATGGACACAGCTCAGTAGCACAAGTGCCTGCCTGGAAGCTCAAGGTCCTGAATTCAATCTCCACTACCAAACAAACCAAAGAAATGAAAATGTATTATCTCATTGCTCTCTAAAGGCCAAAAGTCCAAAGTCAAGGTTTTACGGGGCCATCTTCTCTCTCTCTCTCTCTCTCTCTCTCTCTCTCTCTCTCTCTCTCTCTCTCTCTCTCTCTCTCTCCTCCTGTGTTTTAGGGAAGGGTCTACAGGGTGTTCAGAGTCTCATTACTAGATATGACTCATAGTGATCCACCTATTTACAGCCCCCCAAGTGAAAGGAATACAGGCACATGCCACCATGCCCAATCTCAATTGCTATCTCAGCATGCCCCGGGGTGGAACCAGCATAGCAGGCAGGGGATTGAACCCTTTGCCCCTGCACCTGCTTTCAGGTGCTTTGATCACTGACCAATTTGGCCAGTCCTGGCCAGCCCCTTTCTGACTTATCTAGTACACAATCCTCCTTTGCCTTTTTCAACTTCTGGTATTTGACTGAAAGTCCTGGCATCCTTCAGCCTGTAAATATATCACTTCAGTCACAGAACTACTTCTTCCTGTCTTCTTCCCTTCTTTTCTCTCTGCGTACCTGTCTCTCTGTCCAAATTTTCCTTTCTTATAAGAACACAGTCCCATTAGCCTAGGACACAACCTAATTACTCCTTTAATATGCTATTTCCAAATGAGGTCCTGCTCTGAGTTAGAGGTCAAGACTCCAACATAGCTTTCCTGAGAGATGTAATTTAACCAATAATACCCCAAATAACACTACTCTCCAAGGTTTGTATTATCAGCCTTTTTTACAGATAAAGGATTTGAGGTTCACACAGTCAAGAAAGGTGTCCAGGTCACATAGAAGGCATTTGGAGAGCCTGTGTCTCTGGACCCTGATTACTCCCTGTATTCTGAGTGCTGACTCTTGGTGTGTCATGGTGTTTCAGGCTGAGCAGACACTGAGATCCTATCCCTTCATTATTATGGCGCAATTTGTGGGTATCCGATTAATCAATTCTGTTGGCTTTGGTTGAGTTATCTCAACTGATATTCCTCCTTGAAACAGTGGTTGGCTTTCACTGTGCCAGTTCTGGGTAGTCAGAGCATATCCTGAGATGCTGCAGGGGTGGGGAAGCAGATAACAGGATTACTGCAGGTCTCTGAGCAACCTCTGGCCTTGCTTTATCCTCACTGAGGTGTGCCGGCTTCTTCTGGTCTCTGACATCATCCTCCACCTCTGCTGTGCTTCCCCCATTCAGCATTCTCCTGCTCTGGCTTCCACTGCTCCCGACCATGCAGCCTCCTTATGCCTTCTGCTTATGTGTCGAGAGATCCCTGAGATGTGCTTGTCATAGTCCATCATTTTCTTAGTGTTCCCTGGAGTGTGCTGGGATCCTGGGTGTGGGTAGGAGTGGGAATTTTGTGTCATCTTAGGAGCATGAGAGAAGCAGGATCTCTTCTCTGCTGAGGCCTGCTGCTAATGTCATGTGATATGGGGGGCGTGTTTGTCATTTTTCTGAATCAGCTCAGCAGATTCCCTAGTCAACTGGGTTCCTACCTCAGTATTCCTAGGCACTGTGTCCTTCTCTTTTTTTATTTTTATTTTATTTTATTTTATTTGTTACAGGGTGTCATTAAGCAGTGCAGACTTACAGGGTTCCTCCTGTTTCAGCCTCCACAGTGCTGACTTTACAGATGTTCACCACCAAGTCCAGTTCCAGAGCCTACATGGCATATAGTACAGGGGATTACACCCGGTTCCTTGCACTTGCCAGGTGCTTGTGCTGCCAGGCTACCTCCCCAGCCCCAGCACTGTCTTTCTGAGGCTCTAATACCAGTTCTACCCCTACTTATTCTTTCTTGCCCCTTGGCTGCTCTGGAAGGCCTCTGGGACACACAATTATAGTCACTTTCTGTGTTCTGATGAGGCTGTAGAACCTCCTCCATATCTTTTAGGAATCAGCCCTGACTCAATAGGGTCATTTTAGCTGCCCACAGCTGCCTTATTGTTTAATCTATTTTGTGTTACCATAAGAGGAGATATGAGACTAGGTAATTTATAGTTAACAGAAACTTATTTTTTACAGTTCTAGAAGATGGAAAATCCAATATCAAGGTGCCAGCATTTGGAAGGGGCTTTCTTGCTGCATTGTATGAGTAAGGTAGAAATCCTCATGGGCCAGGACAAAGAGGATTCAAGGCAGAAAAGGGGCTAGAGCTTCCCTTTTAATAACAAATCCACTCCTGCTCTAAGGAACTAACAATGGCAACAGTAATCTGTTCATTGGGCAGTGCTTGCCTGGCCTAACTCAACATGAATTTCAGAGGCAACAGCACTCATGCTACAAAACTTGCCATCCCTTCTATCTGTGCAACTCACTCCCATAGAGGTGCAGGCACTAGGTATAGTGGTCCAAGAAATAAGAATGATAAAGGCCCCTCTACCCACTGTGTGGCCTTCTCTACCACCCCTTCCCTTCAGGGTGGCAGGAAGGCCACAGCCCACCCTCATATTCAAACTCTTGCATTCCCCTTCCATTTTTAGATTTCCTCTGAGGCAGTGAGGTTACTTGGTTCATAGTTCCTTTAAATGAGTATTAGATTCTGGTCTGAGAGTTCTTTGGTTTTGTTGTAGCCACGGACCTCAGATAACAACCTTAAGGGTGGGTCCCAATATTTCAAACAGGAGCACTTATTCTCCCATTGGAGATGTGTGCTGTAGCACAAACCTGCCATGCCTAGAACCCACAGGGAAAAGTCTTACTCCCAATCTGTATGACAGGGAAACTCTTTATAGCCACAGGTGTCTGCTTCTTCTCTAATTTGTGGAATGAACTCCATTCTGGAGTCCTTCAAACTTTGCTCCTGACAATCCAATCTATGTTTTAATATTAAAACAACATGGCAATAACTGGACAAGTCCTCCCTCTTGTACTTCTAGAGCTTTTAGAGAACTCAGCACTTAGAATCTGAGTTTTGTTTCTCTGGTGGTTCTTTGGAGTCCTAAGTGATCACCCTCAGCTGATAGTCCAGCTTCAAAGGTGAATGAGTTATAAGGTAAAAATTGATTGCCTTAAAAGAAAATTCATGATGGAATATTCCAGAATATTACCCTACTCCTATTTCATCTTGTAAGACTATGCATCCAAAAGATCCTGCCCTAGAGCCTCTCAGAATTTGTAAGCTTAGTTGGTTGATGCGTTCTTTTAATGAGCCCTACATTCAGGCCTGTGGGAAGTGATTGGTTTTGTTCTAGCCTAGAGCTTCAGTTAAGGACTCTAATTCTAGCTTCTTGTATCCCAAACATTTACTATTAGTTAGCAAATGTAGATGGGGATGGATTAGCACAAACCTGCCCAAGACTTGAGCATGGTGGGGAGGAGAGACTTCTCCCTGAGTGACCAGCCACACCTCCCTCTCTCAGCAGGGTCAACCCCACCAACCTGATCCTCTTGCTCAATCTTTGCCATTTAAAAAAACATTGACATGGGATCCTAAGAAAAGTGAGACAAAGTGTCCCTACAGCTCCCCAACCTTCATTGTAGTGAAGCCAATGCAAGAGCCTCCGGCACAGAGGAGCTCAGTGGAAATCTGAACACCCACTCCGTTTTCCTTCCTTACCCCTCTGCCAAGAGGATTCCTTATACTTCCCAACTGACAGATTGTTTCTCAACTATAAATATCCAATTTGGAGGAGGAGCTGGACAAGTGCTAATGCTTGACCCCAAGAAACCCCAATCCATCTGCTCATGGCTGCCGAAGATAGATTTTCTGACGAGCTGGGACCCTTTTTATGCCAAGAGACTCAAGCCGCATGCCAAGGAAGGCTCAGTTCTTCACTTGGCTAAGCCCTGTCTGAAGTTTCAGGGATTACATTGGAAGCTTCTCTCCATGCACCCGTGGCACAGCCTCTATAGCAGTCCATGCTCTGGGGAAACAGACAGTGGGCAACAGGGGCAGATGGCAGGTGGTGAGAAGGACGGGTCCCCATCTTCAGGTCCAGCCAACAGCACTGCTGCAGTACCAGCCTCTGCAAAGCCTGGTTGTCCTCAACACCACACAGGAGTTTCAGTGGATTTTAAAAGACAGCTGTCAGCTCGCACTTGCTCTTCTGAGCTTGTCATCCTGATGGCTGAGCTGGCAGGTTCCCATTTGGAAACCTGGAAGGACTTAGCATCAGTCATAACTGGGTACCTTTCTGCTCTGTTTTTATTTTCAAAGCAGAGACTTCCTGAGGATCTCAAGCCCTTTGTGGTTCTTGTTAGCATATACAAGCCCTCCCCAGTCTCACACTGGAAAGACAGTAGTGAGAATTTAAATAGCTCCACATACAATAGAAAGGGGGCCCCAGGGTCATGCAAGGTCTTGTTTTGACCCTCTACCTATCAAGTACACAGATAGCTCTGTCTCTCTCTCTCTGTGTCTCTGTCTCTCTCTCTTCCCCTCCCTTCCTCCTTATGCAAATAAGATTAGGTGAAAATATTATGGACAATGTTGCAGATAAAAAAAAGTTACAAAAGGGTTTTTATGAAAGTGAGTAAAGATAGTCTTGCAAGTGTTCCCAAGCTGACTCCTGCAGAAGGAGGGAGGGAATCATTCCATGTGCTCAGTGATTATAATGTATTAAGACTGCTATTCTTGTGTGGCTCATTAACTAGCCTTACAGATAATTCTAAGAGAAGTTCAAAGGATATTTTGAGCAGTGGGAGAAACAGCAAAGGCATTACTTTGAATGACAGCTTTCCCTTGGATTTCTGTAAAAAGTTAATTATATTTCATATACAAATAGATACCCGCCCCCAGGTATAGAACCTGGCTTCATTCATCTAGTCAAATGGAATCTCTGAGCTCTTACCCAATCTGCAGCAGGGTACCAAGTGCTATGGGGCATACAGTAAAGGAAGGGCCTATTTTCCTGCCCTTGCTCTCCCTGGGGAGAGGCTAGTTTGGTACGGCACAAAACATTTAACCAATATGGCAAGGCAGGATTGTCAAAATAATTGGCCACACCTTGCCTAAGTGTGTCAAGCCGCCTGACGTCAGCTGTCAGAGCTACCTCCCCATTTTCTCTCCCCCAGCAGCTGCCTGCCCACATTAATGTCTGGATGTCAAGTGGAAGAGTTCTTGGGGTCCGCTCTGCAGGTGAATGCGTGATGGTAGGGTCTGCACTCTGGCTTTGCTTTTCTTTCCTTGTGTGTTTTGTACTTCAGTGTCTTGCAAGGGTTGTCTGATGTGTCTGAGTTGCCATGGGGACGAAGAGCGTCCTTAAAAGCTGAAGGTGTCCCTTGGGAGGGGGAATGGAGGGAAGTGGGAGAGGAATGGAGGATAAAAGACAGAACCTGCCCAGGAGAAAATCAAAGTTGGATTTCACACGAAGAAAAGACTACAGAAGAGGAGAGGCCAAGGGGCACTATTTGCCCTCCCTTCTCAACTTCCGAGGACCTGGCTCCCCGCCCTGCCCTGCCCTCTGTGCCTCCTGCTTGATGTCCACCTTATCATTTTAACACATCACCACCCAAAGCTGTACTTTCTTGGTGGATTATCACCAGTGCTGGATAAAATCCAAACTTCTGACCTTAACATCTCATTTACTCAGAATACTCTTCCTTACTTTCTGAACTACTGCTCTTCTGGAACCCTCTGCTTCCACCGCGTGGGGCTGCCGTAGCTGCCCCAAAGCATGCGGCTTTTCCTTACTGAGCTGCCCCTCCTCCACACCCTCACCAGGCTCACCAGCCGCTGCTGTTAGACAATGAGGACTACCTTTTTAATAACTCTGAGATTCAGGGAGAAGACAGTGAGGGAGAAGGGTGGGAAGAGAGGGAGGGAGCGAGAAAGAGGGCGGGCGGGAGGAAAAGGGTCAGGAAGGCAGGAGACAGAAGGGGGCCTGGCTATCACACTGCTACCTACTGGAGCCTGGAGTCTGCGCAAGTATTCCTCTTAGCCTAGCCAGGGAATGATACACTCATTGTTGGGGGAGCGCTTCTTTTAATGTCTCAGAGTAGCAAGTGGAGATTCCATGGCAAAATCCCAGCAGGATTTCCATTTGTTTGAATTCT
>PVKA01032224.1:0-25496 GCA_004027165.1 Ctenomys sociabilis
AAAACAAAAAAAAAAAAAAAAAAAGAAAGAAACACACTTAACTCATAAAGAAATTCATAGGCTGAAAAATCAAAGGATGGAAAACAATACTACATGCCCCCGCACCTAAGAAAAAAGCAGGGGTAGCAATCTTATTTTCAGACAGTCTCAACTTCAAACCAAGAACAATCAATGAAAAAAAGAAGGCCACTATATACTAGTTAGGGGAAAAATTCAAGAGGAAGAGGTAACAATCAAGATAAAAAGCTCGTAAACTAGAAGCCTGAAGTTTACTGCCAAGAAAAAAACATGAATTTAGCATACAAGAGTTAATTTTGCATTTCATCTCTATTTCTGAAAACAATATTTTGAAGATTCTCTAATTTTTAACTGGATATATTCTTTGCATAACAAAATAGGAAAAATTTTAAAAGGTAATGATTTTAGAGTATGTAAATTTGGCAAAACAATCACAATAATCCTAAATACAGACAAATAATCCAACAAATTTTGTCATAATTTCTCAGAAAATTAATATATTTTTAATTAATTTTATTGAGAAAGAAAAATCAATGAGAGTGATTCAAAACAGATGAGGAGGACAGTTATAACTAATTAACTGCATATTGTTGACTTCATAATAGTTATTCATAGTACAAGACGCAGACAGGATATCTTGTCTAAACACTATTAATATAAATCTCATTGAATTAAGAGAAAGTAGCTGTATATCTTATCCTATTTTGTATATACAGATATATATTTACATTATTATTTACTGCAAAATTGTCCTTCATTTATACCCCCCTTTTTGTTTAGTTTTGAAAGAGATGGGTATTCCATTGCCATTCATATATTGTAGGTGCATGAATTCAGCAAAGTAATCCAATATAGTCCAATAGTCCATAATAGTAGTGGGTTATCTTTAGTACTGGCAATGTCAGAAGTTGTTGACTTGAGCATTTTATAGCTCAGCATATTAATGTGGCCTTAGTTTTTAAACCTCATTTGTATACTTCTCTGCTGGATGGCTAAGACCAAGATAAAACAAGACCTATATAATAAGAAATGTAACTTTTGTATATGCTAAGGTTAATCTAATCCACTCAGGATTTACCCAAAAACCATGTACAGCAGTGTGTAGATCTTTTGTTAATGTCAGCCATGTGAATGAGTCATAGCCATTGCTTGAGCAATTTGCTCTCTGTGAAAGTCTCTCCATGACTCTCCTTAGGCACACTCTACATTGTTGATTACTTTCCTCTTTGGCCCCATAATCTCCTTGATCAGAAAATTTGGAAAACCACTGAGTCACGGGATACTACAGTACAGGTTCACTTATGTCCTGAGTCCTCACTGACTTTGAAGGCTAGGGCCAAAATGTTGGCTACCTTTATAACCCTTTTTTCTCTCTAATTTTTTTTGGTCTGCAAACTTTTGTTAACCCTCCAGAAGAAAAGCTTAATGATATTATTACCCTACAACATAGACAGTTGAGTTTAACATCACTATCTATGTGAATATCAAACACCTTATATGTAACATGGAATAGGTATTTTCCATCAATTGTTGATATACTAAACTTTACATCCCTATAGAATGTGAAACAAAATAAAAAATAAAAGAAGGGCCGGGCGTGGTGGCGCACGCCTGTAATCCCAGCACTGGGGAGGCTGAGGCAGGAGGATTGTTGCGAGTTCAAGACCAGCCTGAGCTACAAAGTAAGCTTAAGGCCAGCCTGAACTGCATAGTGAGACCCTGTCTCAAAAAGACAAAAAATAAATAAATAAATAAAAATAAAAATAAAAGAAGAAATAAAAATTGAAAGGTATAACAGAACTAAAAGGAAAGTGAGAACATACAGATTAAACAATGAAGACAGGGCAAGGAAAAAAGCTAGCAAATATGGCAGGGGCAAAACCATATATTATTATACACAAAATGGTTAAGGCAATGATCCTGAGAATTTCCATCAGGTTTTTGAAACTAGCAGTTAATTGGTAGGATTCTCACCCTGACTATATATGCTGATACCTGTGAAGTACGCAACTGCACCAAGGATAGCAATGTGCAATACTAGGGCTATGCTTGGAGTGCCTGTCAGTCTGGTCTTCTAAATGCATACTGCATCTAATGTCATATCAATCAGTGCTATACTCTCTCTCAAGTAAATTTTTGTTTAACAGAAAAGGTAAGTGCCGGGCGTGGTGGTGCATGCCTGTTATCCCAGCACTGGGGAGGCTGAGACAGGAGGATTGTTGTGAGTTCGAGACCAGCCTGAGCTACAAAGTGAGCTTAAGGCCAACCTGAACTGCATAGTGAGACCCTGTCTCAAAAAGACAAAAAAAAAAGGTAATAAAACAATATACAAGAAAAAAATGTCACAGGACTGTGCTGCTACTGTGCTGTATATAGTTAGATTTTTAAATTCCTGCTTAAGAAAATTAATGTAAACAAAGAAAAAGGACAGTACATTTAAAATATTGAAATATTTATATGCACTTAAGAAAAAAAAGTGATTTTGAAATTACCTTATATCAAACAGAATTCGTTGTGAGCCTCCCTGCTACCTTATCCCCACCAGAAAGATTGTTTTGTGTATTAAGCACAAAATACAAACTTCAAAAGGACTGAAATTCTTTAAATTTCTTTCTATCTTTTCTTTTCTTTTTCTTTTTTTTTTTTTTTTTTTTTTTGGTATTTAGTACAGGGTCTATAGGGTCTCACTACACAGATCAGACTGTAGTGAATCTATTTTCAGCCTCCCAAGCACTGGGATCATAGGCCTGTGCTACCCACCCAGTCTCAATCACTGTATCAGGGCAGGGCCGGCACAGCAGGCTGGGGATTGAATCCCAGTGCCTGCATCTGCCGAAGCAGGGGCTTTCATCTGCTGAGCTATCTGACCAGCCCTAAAAGATTTAAAAATAAAACTGTATTGCAAAACTATATTCTGCAGGAATGAGCAACATACTTTATAAACAGAAACAACTAAAAATAAAGTATACTAATATGACCAAAGAGTTCTTTTATGTTCCTTTATTAGTCACATTTATAATGAAGTTTTTCATCTTAAAGCACAGATGTATTTATGTGTTCTGAAAACTTATCCATGATAAGTCATCACTGAGAAATATAGTCCTAGCAGCATATTAAACTCAATTTATAAGTCAATACACATTTCAAATACGTATATGATTTATTTTAGTGCTTTTTTTCATTCCCAATAGTATTCTGGTTTTGACAACAAGTTACACAATCAAACTAGCAGCAAATAAAACATCGGCAGGCCAATGTTACTGAGCAAAAGTAAAAATTTTTTCTCTTCCCCTCTTTTTTAACTGTATAATCTACCATCTAGTATTTGAAAAACAAAAAATTCCTACTTAATATTTTATTGAATTTCCAAACCTCTATTTTGCCTTTTTTATATCATCATTCATATAATACATAATTTCATACTTCTACAGTTAATCTATAATTTTTTTAAAGCTGTATATTTAATTTTTTTTTTTTTTTTTTTGCGGAACCAGGGATTGAACTCAGGCCCTTGCGCTTGCCAGAGAAATGCTTATTCCACTGAGCCATCTCCCTGGCCCCTATATTTAAATTTTTATGAAAATATAGTTTTAATAAGAACTACAAGCATAATCATATATCTGGTGCTTCTCCAACTCTCAAGATGGAAAACAAAGACTATTTTTTATCATTATGAGTCATCAGTGTCTACAGAGGTACCTGAAACCTAGCATTCTGACTTAGATGTCAAGTCCCCCAAATGCTCATGTGTGTGAAATGCAGTGACAAGGTGGGATGTAGCCTAGCTGGGCCCTAGGGTGTCTAGCAGAGTACATTCTCTTCCCTGCTTCTCCCCTTCTCCCTCCACTTCCTGGCTGCCATGGGTTGAGTTCCTTTTCTTCTGCCACCCTATTCCTGCCTTGGAGCCTGCCAAGGGTGGCCTAAAATCATGAACCAAAACAAATCTCTCCTCCTATAAGTTATAAGTGAGAGGGATTTTGTCCCAGAAATAAAGAAATTGACTGAGATAGTAGAACTTTAATAAAAATTCACTAGATCAATTTCTTAAATTAAAACCATGAATATTTAAGAGAAGACTTGAAAGTGATAGAGAACAAGAAAGATTCAGAACAGCTGAGAGCACAAGATGGACACTGAGAATTGTAGGATACTTAACATAAAAGAATAAATGGTACTGAAATCCTTAAAATCTAAAATAAAGCCAAATAAAATTTCATGTATTAAATTTCATTTATTTATCTACAAATAGGAACTTACTACCATTAATATCTCCTAATCTAAGAAAAAAGAATAACTGCAAAAAAAATTGGATACCAAAAAAATTCTTTTAAAACTTACTGCATATAAGAAATAGAAAAAAATTATTTACTCAATTTTTGTATCAGTGAATGCACTTAAAATACATAAGATGGCAACAACATAATAAATAATTCAAATGTGAAAATTACTGGTTGGAATATGAAAAGATATTAGCTCAAATTAAAACTGAAATAGTTTTCTCAATTTGTTACTAAAATCTTCCCACATGTAAGGATCTTCTGCCATCGTGTGGAAACTTTTGAAATTACACAGATTGTAAAAAATTACTGCATCTGGCTAACAGACTCATTTGTCCCAACAGTTCCCAGTATCTGAAAAGATTAAATCCATCTGTGAGCTACTTTAAAATAACTATTAGATTTTGATAAAACTGTTTCTATGCATGCTGCATTCCTTAGCTCTTCCTAAAACTACATGTTCACTTGTAGCATAAAGATGTCATAGAGTAGGCTTTCCATTTTATTTTCATTCTTTCTTTTTCAACATTTTTTATTTTTTAAAGAGCACAAAATAGTATTAAAACAGAAAAACTATGATACAGAATTTCACTTAACAATGTAATATGAATTTCACAGTATTTGTTGTAATGCATAGTGTCATCTTCCAACCAGTTATTTATATTACCAGATATATGCACGCAAAATTTGAAGAATAAGAAAGAATATATAAGAAATTAAGAAAAAGAGAAACAACTGAAAAAAGGAGACAAAACAAATTAAGCATTATCTTCTCCTTTCCACACACCAGCAGATATCCAGAGTACTGTTGTCCAAACCATCCTGCTTACTACATAGACAGATCTCTTCCTCCCACTCCCTCTCCCGTTCTCCTCCACTCAGTAACTCTTTCTTCCCTGTTCCTTTTACTTTTCTCCCTCTCATCTTCCTATCCACTTACCTTCCTCTCTTCTCCACCTTCCATTTGGCACACATAGAAGGAAGTATTCACATACATGGAAAACAGAATAAGAGTTAACCAAAGCATTGAAATCCCATTCAGTCATGTCAGGGTAACCCCTAGTATAACTGTACTTAGAGGATCCAGACAAAACTAACTGAAAATATCTTAACAGATCCACATAATCTTGCAACTTCCCTCAATCTCTAATTGTACTACCCTCCTCCCTTAGCACCCTTATTCTCAGCTCCTCAAAAGTTCAGTCACATCGCCCTGTACTTCAGCTACAAAATAAATCCAACAGGCTCCAAGTCCTCGGTATTTCTGACCTACTGACGTTTCTCTAATCATTGTCTTCCTGAGCCACACCCTTCCATATTACCTCCCTCCACATCAACAGCAACCACTAATCCCAGTATAGTCTATTTTGAAGGGGCACTGATTGAAGGATACAATTATTAAAACAAGTTTTAATATTCATTATTGATTATGGTTGAACCTATTGTTGTTACAACTAGTAAGAATTCTCTCCTTGTAACACAGTGGCTGGGTACAACCCTACTAACTGAATAAAGACACACAGAAAATATCCCTTAACAAAACTAAGATCTAACCAAAGATATCTTCATGCCAATAAGAAAGTCTCTGCACTGTATTTGACCTCAACCCTCAGCACACACAAAACAAATATATACATATCATGAACAGGCAAGGCAGCAAAATTCCCCCAAAATCTCCCAAGTCCCCCAAAGCACGCCAAAGGGCAGCGAAGGACAAAACTGAAAATAATCCAAATCCAAGCCAAGTACAAGAGGAAATCAAACACTAAATGGATGAAATGATTGAAGTGTAAGCAAAGAAACTAGGTGAAGTTAAAGATAATACAACCAGATAATGGATTCAATAAACTCATCAATACATTTAAATGATTCAGATTTTATAAATAAAACTATAAGAACTAAACAAAATTATGCAAAATATGAATGACAAATTTAGCAAAATAATGGAGTCCATGCAAAGGTACCAAAGAAAAATCTCAAAGAGAAACTCTATTGAATATATAATGTGAGGACAAAATGTCACATCTAAAAGACTAATTTGATGCAAAAGCCATGTATTCAATAATATATTGATAACAAGAAAGCAAGGAAATTATTCTAGCAGCTTCTAGATGGCACAAAGACTAACCTAAAATTAAATGGTGTTTGAGAAAAGTCAAGAAGACAGTACACATGGATAAAAAATATGTTTACATAAAGCAGAGGAGAAAGTTTTCTGAGTATGGGAAAAGAATTGAACATACAGAGCCAGCAAGATAGCTCAGAGGACTAAAGCAAGTTTAGGCAAGTCCCCAGCATGACATGCTGTGCCAGCCCTGCCCCCAAGGGCAGGCTGAGCAGGTCACACACAAAAAAAAAGAATTGAACATACAAACAAGACAGATATAGAGAACACCAAATAATTACAAACAGAGAAAGAACTCTCCAAAATCCAGAAGGAAATTATAAACATCAGATTACAAATTAAAGAAACACACACATACACACACATACACATGCAGAATTAATCAAAGACCTAGTTCTTGGAAAGGAAAAAAAAAAGGCAACTCTTTAGTTAATTTTAAAAAAGGAAAGAAGAGACACATATCCATGCAATTAGAAATTTAAAAGGTAAAATCACAAGACACTGCCAAAATCCAGATTATTAACAACTACGATAAAAAATATACTCCAAGCCGGGCATGATGGCGCAGGCCTATAATCCCAGCACTCAGGAGGCTGAGGCAGGAGGATTGTTGTGAGTTCCCAACCTAAGCTACAAAGTGAGCTTAAGGCCAGCCTGGACTGTATAGTGACACCCTGTCTCAAAAAGACAAAAAAAAAAACTTCAACAAATTGGAGAAGCCACAAGAAATGGACAGACTGTATTTGAGTTCCACATGAATTACCAAAACTAAAGCAAAAAAAATATATATATATATATACATATATATATATCTTGAACAGTCCAATAAAAGGCAAGAAATCGAGGTGATAATATTAACAAATAAAAGTAAAAACTATCAGCAAGGAAAGTCAGAGACCTAATGGGTTCAATAATGATTTTTACAGAATTTCTGGGAAGTTCTAACTCCAATACTCCTCATACTCTTTAATGAAACTGCAGGAGAAGTATTTCCAAACTCATTCCTGAGATTCCAAACCAGACAAGGACCCTACAGAAAGACAGAATTTGCAGGCCAATCTCTTTAATGAACATAGATGCAAAAAGTCTTGATAAGATACCAGCAAACATATGCAACAAATAGCCAAAAGATAAAAATAAAAAACATACATTAGGACCAAGGTTTCATTCCTGGGATGCAAGGATGGTTCAACATAGGCAAACAGACACACATAAAGAGAATTAAGGTCAAAAATTGTGTAATCATCTCATTAGATGCAAAAAAGTCTTTGAAAAGATCCAACATCCATTCATGACCCTGAAGAAATCCAAAAGATTATATATAGCTACTTTGAAAACTTTCATCCCAACAAGATGGAAAATGCAGGACAAGTAGACAGATTCCTAAATATATGTTAATTATCAAAGCTGAATCAAGAAGATATAAAAGTCCTAAATAAAATATCAATCAATAATATTGAAGATATAATTAAAAACCTATCAACAAAGAAAAGCCAAGGCCCTGACAGACCCACTGCTGAAATGTACAAGAAATTAAAAGAAAACCGAACCCCAATACTTCTTAAACTCTTTAGTGAAACTGAGAAGGAAACAATGCTCCCAAATTCATTCCTGGAAGCAAGCATTACTTTGATATTAGAACCTGAGAAAGACCAAACTAAGAGAATTGAACCTGCAAGACCTCTCCGGACCAAACTAAAGCACACTGCGTGAGTAAGACCATCTACCACACCCTGTGGCCATTTTACCCCTCCAGAGCCCATCTCCCAAGCCCACTGAGGGAGTGAGAAACGCAGTGCTCTCAGAACTCCAGGCAATCTCCTCAAGGAATATAGAGGCAAAAAAAAAACTCAAAAAGATACTGCAAACAGAATGAAGCAGATCATCAAGAAGATTATACACCATGACAAAGTGGGATCCATCCCAGGATGCAGGGATGGTTCAACATACATAAATCAATAAATGTAATTTACTATATTAATAAGCGCAAGGGAAAAATCATGATTATCTCAATAAATGCAGAAAAAGCTGCTGACAAAGTCCACTACCTATTTATGATAAAAAAATTAACAGAAATGTGAATAGGTGGCCTTTATCTCAATCTGATAAAAGCCATGTAGGACAAACCAATGACCATCATCATAAACTAAGGGTACAAAAACAAAGTTTTCTTTCTAACATCAGGAACAAGACAGAGTTATCCACTGTCTCTACTGTTATTTAACATCGTCTGGGAAACTTCAGCCAGAACAATTAGACAAGAGAAAGAAATAAAAGGAATAATGATAGGAAAGTAAGAAGTTAACATCATTTGCACATAGGAGCTATCACAAAGAATTAAAAACTGGTATTTCACCTTATTAAAAAGCTTCTGCACAGAAAGAGAAACCATCAACAGAGTGAAGACATCCCACAATATTGGAAAAAATGTCTGTGAGCTGTTCCTCAGACACAAGATTACTATTCAGAATATATTAAGAACTAAAATAAGAAAATAATTAGGTCTTCCAAATTTAAAGACCAAATCCAAAACTGAGCTTCTGAGACAAACACACACTTCTCAAACAAAGAAATACAAATGGCAAATAAATACAAGCAAAAATGTTCACCATCTCTGGTCATTTGAGAAATGCAAATTTAAACAGCACTGAGATTCCATCTGACCACAGAAAGAATAGCTATCATCAAGAAATGAACCAATTACAAATGTTGGAGGTGCAGTGAGGAAAAAGGAGCCCTTCTCCACTGTTGATGGGAGGGTAGACTTGGATAACCACTGTGAAAATCAGCATGGAGATTCCTCACAAAAAAGTAAGATTGGAGGTCTCATTTAACTCAGCCCTTCCCATCAGGTTATGGACCCAGAAGAATCCACATCATACCACAGATATCTATGTGCATCCATGCTTCTAGCAGCACACTTTGTCATAGCTAACAATCTAATGCCCATCAACTGAGGAATGAATCAAACAGATGGGGTCGGCCTATGGGACCTCTACAGACCAAACCCAAGTGGACCAAACCCAGGCACACCGTGTGAGCGAGACCCTCTGCCACACTTGCAGGAACCCTCCACACCTCCGGAGGCCACTGCTAAACCAACCAAGTTAGTGAAAACTCCTGCTGCATTCTTGGGACCCCCAGATCCAGCACAAGCCCAGGCAGGGAGTGTGTGGGAGTTTCCAGCCCACAAGAGCCCGCAAGACCTCTCTGAACCAAACTGAGGCAGAATGCGTGAGTGAGACCGTCTACCATGCCTTATGGCCATTCTACCCCTCCAGAACCCATCTCCCAAGCCCACCGAGGGACTGAGAACTTCTACCCTGTTCTTGGAGCCCCACCAGACCCAGCCCAAGAACAGGCCCGGCTAGTGTATGGGAGAGCTTCTGTGCTCCCCTGCTCCCACTGGGCCAGAGAGCCACAACAGGTTGACTTCCAAGGGCTACAGCAGGAAGGAGCTGAACACAACAGCTAGACCTAGCTAGGCACAACTGGATAAACTCAAACTTCATAGATTTACACCCGAATTTCAGTAGGTGCTAAGGTTATAAATGCACCAAAGCTCTACACCAAAGGTCAGAAGTCAGTGCTATACAAAATGACAAAGGAGCAAAATGCAATCTCAGACTATGAGCCCACCCAGAACAAGAGCAGAGGACATTAGCTCAGCTGAATAAATAGCATCTAAAGTAAAGAAACAACAGCAGAAAGGTATAGAGGAACTCAGATCAGAAGTAATCTCTGAAATACAAAAGGAAATCTATGAATTACTAGATGGGAAGTAGAGAAACAACAGAAGAAAGGTATAGAGGAACTCAGAGCAGAATTAATCCCTGAAATAAAAAAAGAAATCTCTGAATCAATAGTGTCTGAAGTAAAGAATCAAATGCAAAAACATAGACAAAATCAGAACAGAAATAATATCTGAAGTAAAAGAATTAATAACTGATTCTCAAGAAGACACTGATAGAAAAAAAAGAGGAGATTAGAAAAGCAATGGATTCCTTCAACGAGTAATACAGGAAAGAAATACATTGCGTAAAGCAGAAAAGGTAAGAAAGGATCTCTCAAAAACAACTACAATGTAGGAAAAAATAATTTATCACCTGCAAGACGATGCAAAGATGAATAATGAGAGACTAATAGGAATCAATGAGAAAGAGTCAACACAAATGATATAAAAAGAATATGGGCAGAAGTAATAGCAAAAAAAACTTCCCAAATGTGAGGAAGCAAACTGACATTCAGGTACTGAAACATACAGAATGCCAAATAACTTCACAACCCAATTAAAAATATACTGAAACATATAATAGTCAAGATCCCAGAAATCCAGCAAAACAATACACTGAAAGCCACTAGGAAAAGAAACAGATCACATTCACAGAAAAACCCATCAGAATTACGGCTGACCTCTTCAAAAACCATGAAAGTAACAAAAGCATGGAGCAGAGTACTTCACGTCATCTATGAAAACAAATTCTAGCCAACACTACCATACCTTGCAAAATTCTCTTTCAAGTTTGATGCAGAAGTGAAATACTTCCATGACAATGAACAACTAAAGAATTTTATGATGACAAACCAACACTGCAGAGACTACTGAAAAGTGTTCTACAGAGGGACCAAAATGATCAGAACTCCATGAATGAGACCAGAAGGAAACCCCTAAATAGGACAAATAATTACACACAGGACACAAAGGACATGTTGATTGTAAATAAATACACATCAAGCATAACCATAAATGTAAATGGACTCAATTCACCAATTAAAGGAAATAGACTGGCACACTGGATTAGGAAACAAAATCCAACAATATGCTGTATAGAAGAAACATACTTAACTCAAAAATAAATTCATAGGTTGAAAGTAAAAGGATTGAAAACAATACTACATGTATCAGCACCTCAGAAAAAAGCAGGGGTAGCAATTCTATTCTCAGACAGTCTCAACTTCAAAGCAAGAATGATCCAATGAAATAAAGAAGGCCACTATATACCGCTAAGGGCAAAAATTCAAGAGGAAGACGTAACACATAGATTTATACATACCAAACACAGGAGCACATGACTAAATTAGACAAATCTTAATGGACATGAAAAATTGAATATCTAATACCACAATCTTAACAGGAGACCTTAAAAGCCCCTTATCCCAAAAAGATAGGTCAAGAAGACTAAGAATTAGCAAAGTAACAAAAACTGAACCAGAGCTTGGAAGAAATGGACTTAGTGGACTTATACAGTGTTCCATCCAACCACAGCTGAATACAAATGTTTTTCAGTGGCACATGGGTCATTTTCTAAAATAGATCACAAACTGGGCCATTGGTCCTGCTTAAGTATATGCAAGAAAACAGAAATTTTCCCCCATGCACATTATCTGACCACAGTGCAATAAAACTGGAAATAAACAAGACAATAAAAAAGAAAAAGCCCATATAAACATGGAAATTAAACAACACCCTACTGAGCAAACAATGGGTCAAGATAAAATTAAATAAGAAACTCAACAATATCTATAATTCAATGAAGATTCAACACAACTTACTGGAATATATGGGATGCGATGAAAGTAGTTCTCAGAGGGAAACTCAAGGCTGTGAACTCACACATAAGGGAAACAGAGCAGGAACAAATAAACACCCTAATGGTACACCTCCAACATCTACAAACAGAAGAGAAAACCAAACCCAGAGCTCAAAGATGGGAAGAAATCATAAAGGGTACAACACAAATTAATTCAAATGAGACGAACAAAACACTTCAAAGAATTAACGAGTGCAAAAACTGGTTCTTTGAAAGATTAAATAAAATGGATAAGCTCCTAGCTAACCTCATCAGAAGGAGGAAAGAAAAAATTCAAATACAAGAAATAAGGAATGAAAACACTATAACTACCACAGAGCTAATGGAAATTCAGAAAACAGTCAATGGCTACTTTTAGAACCTTTATTCTCACACAATAGAACACAGAGACGAAATCAACAGATTCCTAGAAAGGTACGAATTACCAAAACTAAATCAAGAACATATAGCAACTCTCAATAACCCAATAACAGCCAATGAAATATGAAACATGATAAATACCCTACCAAAAAGAAAAGTCCAGTCCTGATGGATTCACAGATGAATTCTACAAGAAATTGACAGAACATGTAATCCCTACACACCTCAAACTCTTCCATGAAATTGAAAAGGAAGAAGTCCTCCCAAAATCACTCCTGGAGGCAATTATATGATACCAAAACCAGGGAAAGACACAACTAAAAAAGAGAACTACAGGCCAATTTTCCTCATGAACATAGATCCAAAATCCTCAATAAAATCCTAGCAAATAAAATACAGCAAATCATCAAGAAGATTACACTCCATGACCAGGTAGGATTCATACCAGGGATGCAAGGATGGTTCAATATACAGAAATCTATAAATTTAATACACTATATAAATACAGCAAAATCTAAAAACCAAATGATCATCTTAATTGATGAAGAAAAAGCTTTTGATAAAGTCCAACAGTCATTCATGTTCAAAGTCTTAACAGAAAATTAGAACAGATGGTTTATATGTCAATCTGATAAAAGCCATCCATGACAACCCAATGCCTAATATAATTCTAAATGGGGAAAAACCGAAATCTTTTACTCTCAGATCTGCTACAAGACAAGGATGTCCTCTATTGCCCCTCCTATTCAATATAGTTCAAATAGCTAGAGGCATTACACAAGACGGAAAAATAAAAGGAATAAGAATTGGTAAAGAAGAAGTTAAATTATCATTATTTGCAGATGATATGATACTTTACTTGGAAGACCCAAAAAACTCCACCAAGAAGCTACTAGAATTGATACACATGTTCAGTAGCATATCAGGATACAAAGTCAACACCCAAAAGTCAATAGTATTTCTCTACACAGATAGCAAACAAACTGACAGAAATTACATAAACAATGCCTATTATAAATAGCACCACTGAAAATGAAAATACCTCAGAATTAATCCAACTAAAGATGTCAAAGATCTTTTCAAGAAAAAGTACAGGACTCTGAAAGAAGAGACCATACAGAATTTCAGAAAATGGAAAGATAGTACCTGCTCCTGGATAGGAAGAACCAACACTGTGAAGATGACCATACAACCAAAAATGCTGTACAGATTTAATGCAATCGCTATCAAACTACCAGCAACATACTTCCCAGACTTATAGAAATTGTTCCTAATATTTATTTGGAACCAGAAAACACTGGCAATAACTAATTCAATCCTGGCCAACAAAGACAAGGTAGGAGGAATCACAGTTCCTGACTTATTGGCAACAAAATAGACGTGAGGATCAATAAATAGATTAGAAGATGCAGCGGCCTCTATGAACACACTCAGCCACCTGATCTCCAACAAAGGAGCCAAACATGAATACTGGAAGAAAGATAGCCTCTTTAACAAATGCTGCTGGAAAAACTGGCTCTCTACAGGGCAAAAACTAAAACTTGATGCAAATCTATCACAAAGCACTAAGCTAAAGTCAAAATGGATTAAAAATCTAAAAATTAAAACAGAAACACTCAATCTCCTGGAAGAGAAACTATGTCTTGAAGACATAGGGGTAGGCAAAGAGTTCAAAAACAGAAATCAAATCGCACAGTGAAGAGACAACCCACAAATTTCAGAAAAGTCTTGACTAAGCAGTCAGACAAAGCTCTCTAGAATTTACAGTCACAGGACTGTTGTGCGGTAGAATTTGTAAAGAACTAAAAAATATTATGGCTCCAAAATTTAAAGACCCAATCCAGAAATGGACATCCAAGATGAACACACACTTCTCAGAGGACGAAATTAAAGAAGCAAATAAATATATGAAAAAATGCTCCACACCACTAGCCATCTGTGAAATGCAAATTAAAACACTGAGATACCATCTCACCCCAGAAAGAATGACTATCATAAGCAAATCAACCAATGCTGGAGAGGCTGTGGGCAAAAAAGGAACCCTTCTACACTGCTGATGGAAATGTAGACTAGTGCAACCATTATGGAAATCAGTGTGGAGTCTCCTCAAAAAACGACTGGAAATCCCATTCAAGCCAACTATCATCCTACTGGGAATTTTCCCACAGGAACTGAAAACATCATATCATAGTGATATTCGTGTACCTGTGTTTATAGCAGCAGAATTTGTGATAGCCAAATCTTGGAAACAACCAAGGTGCCCATCACATGAGGAATGGTTGAAAAAGATGTGGTATTTTTATACAATGGAGTAGTACTCAGCTATAAAGCATGATAAACTTGAAGCATTTATATTTAAGAGGATAACATTTGAAGATATACTCATAAGTGAAATAAACCAGACCTACATGTGTAAATATCATATAGTCTCAATACTATAAGAACTCAAAAGAAAAAATTCAAATAGATATAACACAATTAAAAGGAAAGCAAGAATTGGAGCACTGGACAATGAGAAGTCAAGGAAAAAAGCTGGGAAAAATGACAGGAGCAAAGCCATATATTTATACATATAAGATGGGTAAGGCAATGATACTGAGAAATATCAGCAGGTTTTTGAAACTAGCTGTTAATTGGTAGGATTCTCACTCTGACTAACTATCTATGCTGATACCATTGAACTAAGCAACTCCACTGATGACAGAAATGTGTAATAGAAGGTTCACACTTGGAATGCCTGTCATCCTGGTCTTCTAAATACGTACTGCTTGTCATGACATAGAAATTATTGCCATACTGTCTCTCAAATAAATGTTTGTTTAAAAAGCACAGGACTGTCCTGCTAAAATGCTGTATACAGTTAGATTTCTAAATCTGTGTAAAATATGTAATTATTTATTCATATTTTTATTTTTTTTTATTTTTTTAAATCTTTCTCTCCATATTATATTGGGACTTAAATTTAACATATCAATACTTGATCCACGTTATGCCTAGGATGTCTGATATTCAGACAGACAGTGAGGTTAAACCCAACTGCCTATGTTTCAGGGTAATAATAAGCTTCTCTTCTGGAGGGTTAACAACCTATGTTTGCAGAGCAAAAATTAGAGAAAAAGGGCTGTAAGGAGAACCAACAGTTTGACCCTAAACTTTCAAGGTCAGTGAAGACTCAGGACATAGGAGAACCTATACTATAATATGTAACTAAATTTTGTCCCAAATTTTCTGATCAAGGAGATTATGGGGCCACAAAGCAAAGAGATCAATGATGTAGAGAGTACTTAAGGAGAGTGTACTTAAGGAGAGTCACATGGACAGAAAACATTCTCTCAGGCTTCCACAGAGAGCAAATTGGTAAAGTATTGGCCATAACTCATCCATATGGCTGACACTGACAAAGGATCTGCAAACTGCAGTACAGGGTTTCAGGATAAATCCTAAGGGGATTTGACTGACTTTATCAGATACAAAAGTTACATTTCTTGTTATATAGATCTTAATTTATCTTCGTCTTAACCATCCAGCAGAAAAGTATGAAAATGAGGTACAAAAAGTAAAGCCATATTAATATGCTAAGCTGTGAAAGGCTCAAGTCAACATCTTCTGACCCACTACCTTCTGGACTATATTGGATTATTTTGCTGAATTCATGGACCTAGAATATTTTAATGGCAATAGAATGCCCATCTGTAACAAAACTCAACTAAAAAAGGGGATACAAAGGAAGGACCATTTTGTATCTGTATATATAAAATAGTTAGGATAGATGTACAACTATTTTCTCTTAATTCAGTGAGAAGAAAGATTTGTACTAATAGTATATGGACAGGATATCATGCCTGCATCTGTTATTATGAATAATCACTAATAAGATAATATGAAATGTATTAATTATTGAAACTGTCCTATTAATCTGTTTTGAAACTGTCTCATTGCTATTCATTTTTCAATAAAATTAATTAAAAAATTTTTAAAAAGAAAACCTAAAAAATGATTGGGACTTTTTACACAACACAGAACTATTCAGCTTTATATAAAAAGGATAAACTGGAATTTTTTATAAATAAATGGATACAACTCAAGACTACATTCACAAGTCAAATAAACCAAAAGCACATATGTAAAGATCACATTGTCTCTTTCGTGTGAGACGCTGAATGAGTAAATAAGATCCAAAATGAACAACAGATATTGTAAAATGAGAAGACATTTTAAAAGGAAAAAGAAACTGAGATGAGAAATGGAAGAAAAAAAGAAGGGATCCAGTAGCATTTACCACCTGACTGGCAAGCACAAGGTCTTTGTTTGCTCTCCAGTACTAAAATAGTAACTATCTTATTATTTTATTTTAGTAAAATAAAATAGTTACTAAAAAGGAAGGATAGGGGGATAGCTCAGTGGAGTAAGTGCCTGCCTGATCCCCAGTAGCTATTTAGAATACCAATCCCAAGTGTTACTCTTAGCATTTGTTTGGCCTTTAGGTCTGGTTCACAGTAGGAACATCTGTCCCTCCCAGAGTCGAAAAACATCTTGTCTCCTGTATTATTTCTTTTGAGAGCTTGACCCTGTCTGACTGCCTGTAATATTTCTAGCTAACTCAAGCTGCCTACGACACTACTATTACTCCCTCCAGAAAAATCACTTAGGAATTAACCTAACAAAAGAAATGAAAGTACTCTGTAACAAAAACTACTATGGTACGCTACCAAAATGATCAAAGAGGACATGAAAAAATAAAGAGATAGACCCTGTTCCTGGATAGGCAGAAGGAACACAGTGAAAATAGCCACACTTCCAATACTGGCACATGGATTTAATGCAAGCCCAATCGAAATACCAACAGCATTCCTCATGGAACTGAAGAATACAATCTTCATATTTATATGAAACTAGAAGAGGCAGCAAAACCATTTGTGAGCAACAAGAACAAAGCAAGAAACATCACAATCCCAAATTTCAAGTTCTGTTAGGAAGCTACTGTGACAAAACAGCATGGTACTGGCACAAAAATAGACATAGGGATCAAAAGGATAGAATAAAAGATTCAGGAAAAACTCTAGCAATGCACAGTACCTGTTCTTTGATAAAGGGGTCAACAATATAAGCTGAAAGCAACACAGCCTCTCTAACAAACTGTGCTGGTAAAACATTATATATATATATAATACATAAAACTGAATCCATACCCATATCTATTACCATGTGTCAAAATAAAGTCAAAGAGGTTAAAGACCTAAACATTAAAACAAACTGCTGGATAATTAAGTTAGTTAAAACTATGATAACATCGGCAAAAGGCAAGAGCTTCCAAACTAAACAAAAAATAGTATCATCAATCCACAAACTGGATTATATTAAATTAAAAAGCTTCTCCACAAACAAGAGTGAAGAAACAACCTAAAGAATGAGAAAAATTGAGCTAGTTACTCCTCAGACACAGACTAATATCATGTAAGCAATTTTTTAAAACCTTACAAAAATAAAAGAGCCAATCAACACAGAAACAACTGAAATGAATAAAATTCTCCAAAGCAGTACAAACGGTCAACAGACACAGAAAAAAGAGAAATGCAAATTGAGGCAACAATGAGACTGTATCTTCAGAGAGAACAGCTATCATCAAGAAATCAAACAATAACAAATATTGGAGGGAAAATGGGAGAAAAGGAACTCATCTATATTGGTGGAAATGTAAGCCAGTAGAAGCACTATGGAAATCAGTATGAATATTCCTCAAAAACTAAATTTAAAAATTCCATTTAACCCACCTATTTCTCTTTTAGACATCTTACAAAGAGTAAAACACATCATACTCCAGTAACACATGCATACGGTGTTAATAGCAATAAAACTTATAATAGCTAAATCTTAAAATTGGCCTGTATTTCCATGTTGTATTGGTAGACAATGGAGTACTATTCTCCTGTAAAACAAATGATCAATTTGAGTTATTTGTGTGAAAAATGGATGTACCATTGTACCTTATTTCATGTAATTGTATGGTGTCAGCACCATACAATTACATGAAATAAGGCAGACACACAAGCTTAAATATCACATGGTCTTTCTCTTATGTGAGAAATCCAAAGTATAGACAGAAAACAGGAAGCAAGGAGACAGAGCTTTTGAAAAGGGTAAAGCGATCTAAACTGGAGAGATGGAGAAGGTAAAAGAGGAATACAAAGATTTTGTGTAATATCCATATACCTACTCCCCAAGGTGAGTATAATCATTAGGTACTACAAACACAACTCAAATAATAAATAAAATAAAAGTTGAATTTCATGGCTAAAGAACTATAATATATCCAGAAAGATTCAAGTTTAGGACACTGAGCAGATTTTAACAATATTCTGTTGAAAACAATAATGTTAAAATACTTTATTATATTTTAGTTATTAAGGAGCTGTAGCAATATGAGCCAGAAGCCTACTGTCCAAAGGAGCAAGGAACCAGAACAGAGCCTAAGGACTTGTGCTGCCCCGTGTAATTCTAGCAAGCTGGGGTACTGGGAACAATGAATTCCTGGAGGCACCCTGACTGTTCTTTGTTCCTTCACCAGGGAATTTACCAACTAGTAATGTGTGAATTTAAAGCCTGGTGAGTGTGATGTAAATAGCAGTTTGTTTCCACCAAGTTAGTTATGCACATTCCTTAGCCTGTTTTTAGCCCTCAGTGAATGTGACAAGCTTCGTGGCCTGAGACTCACTTAGAATGGGATTAAGCCTGTGAGTCCTTTGTAGCATTGTTAATCTGCTCTGACTGATAACACACAACAAGGAGCCAAATCTAAAGTTACTTTCACATCAAACAAAAATTAAGTTTTAATGTGCTTGGACACACGCAGCAAAATCTGTAGACATATGTATTTAAAACACATTTGACGTATACAAATGCACTTTTACATAAAGATACAAATTATGCACTGGTTATTTATTTGACAAAAGCACTCATGGACAAACATGTTTAAATAGCAAATTTGCCAATACATTTAAAACAGGCACTTTTTAAGAAATAAATTTACACACAATTTTTTAGAAACACATTCAAGTATAAAATTAGTTACAAGAATACCAAGCTTTAAAAACTCCTATTACTATAATTTTGTCCCAGTATCTTGACACATGACCAAGTGAAATAAATGGCTTACATATAATATAAGCAAAAAGAGCTGCACAGAAAAACATATGTGATTAAGATAGTTTATGATAGCATTTTCACAACTATCTTAATAATCTTCAACCTACAAATTTTTTTCTTTAAAAATATACTCAGGAACTAACAAATAATAAAGTCAATATGGCTAAAAGTGACCTCCAAAAAAATGAAGGACAAAGTTCAACAAAGCTGGCCTTCTTTGCTAACACAAAAGTACAGAAAAAAAAAGGGGGGGAGGAGGAAATCTGAAGATCCCCATTTGTTGGAGTTTGCTAAGAAAACCTGTGTCAGAAGACAATGCCTGAGAAAAGAAAACCCCTAACTAATGATCCAGAAGTGAGTTAGTTTGGACCAACCAAAGAAGGCAGGAAGAAGAGATCATCCTACCTTTTTTTTTTTTTTTTTTTTTTTTTTCCAGTACAAATGATTGAACTCAGGACTCTACACTTGCCAGGCAAGTGCTTATTCTACTGAGCTATCTCCCTGGGCCTGAAAAAAAGAGATCTTAATGGCCCCAAACTTGATACAGGGAAGTAAAACTCCCAACCTGACCTGGATGAGTTCGTGTTCTCTAAAACTGAAGAATGAATTTTAGGAATAAACAGAGGTTAAGGGCTTTATTGGAAAGGAAAGCTTCTGTCAGAGAGGGACAGAAAGGGGACCCGAGAGGGTTGCCCAGAAAGCTGCGTCTTTCCAGGTATTTTTATAAGGCAAAACCATGTGGGACCAAGGTAGAGAAGGGGTCTCGCTTAGGTGGATGTGGGGTGGGACAAAACTATAGTCAACCAATGGGATTACAAGCACCATTTTTTCAGGTAAAGTTGATTAGGCCCAGGGCCAAATGGGGAATCGAGTCACGTAGTAAGCGGGCATGAATAGGGGACAGGGTCTCTTCTCCTTGGGGGTTGGGCTAGAGATTCACTTGGGTCTTTTTAGGTGATCTCTACCTATTTAGAATATCAATCTCTGGTGTTACTCTTTTAGCATCTGTTTGGCCTTTAGGTCTGGTTCACAGCAGGAGCCTCCCTCCCTCCCAGAGTTGCAGATATCTTGTTTCCTGTTATTATTTCTTTTGAGGGCCTGGCCCTAACTAACAGCCTAAAAATATTTTTGTCTAACTCTGCTGCCTGCAGCAGAAGGATGCAGCGGAAGAAAGTGCTCACATAGCAGTCAGCAGGTAGACAGAGGAGAAACCAGGGAGGGCAGTCTGCCCTTCAGATCATGCCATGACCCCCACCTCCAGCACAACATTCAGCTCTGAACTTAGCAGTAGATGAGTCCGCTGATGCTGAGCCATGATGCAATCTCCTAAGAGCTCTGTCTTTGGGTGTGGAAGAATTGGGGGATCATTCTAGATCTAAACCATAGCACAGGGCTGGGCAGATAGTTCAGTGGATTAAAGAGCCTGCTTAGGCAAATGCAGCGACCAGGGTTTGATCCCTGGTATGCCGACCTGTATGCCGACCCGTGGCCAGGGCATGCTGAGATGGTGACTGAGACTGGGCATGGTGCCATGCGCCTGTAAATCCAGTGCTCAGGAGGCTGAAAACAGGAGGATCACAATGAGTCCAATCTGTGTAATAAGACTCTGTAGACCCTGCACTAAATACATTTAAAAAATCATAGCATAGACTTATAAAGGCACTTAAAGATACTCACAGAATTTTTTTTTAAGGTGGTATTGACTACAGATACTGCCCAGAAATCCAAGGGCAATCAATTACATACATTTATCTATAGCTTATAATATTAACAAGTAACAAACACTCAAGGACCATGACTAGAAGGATGAGGCAGTAAACAGGATGCCTTTTGGAGGGGGTGAGAGCTCAGAGTACATGCTGTGAATCTGGCTACACATGAAGCTGAACCAGTCAGTATCTGTCCCACTCATGTGACTTGTAGCTGCTTTCTTTATGTATATGTATGAACACGTGTGTGTGTGTGTGTGTACTTCTTCATATATACAATATACATATGAAAGAAGTATAAAGAGTATGAATTTCAGAGGAATAGTTTTTTGCTTTTGTTTGGTCTTTTTTGTGGTACCAGAGATTGAACTCAAGACCTTGCACTTACGAGGCAGGCACTTAGGCTGCTAAACTATCTCCCCAATCCCAAATGGTTTATACTGAAACACAGATCTGTTTATCAGCAGCACAGTAAAGAGCCACCGCATTCATTGGAAGCCAGAAACACTAGACACTTAAATGTGATCATTCTGCTTTAGCTCGGTTTGGTTTGGGTTTTCAATTTTATATGTTTATAATGAACTGTCTTTTAAAAAAAATGAAGCATATCCTTAAAATCTATTATAATAATGAGTAGGTATTTTAGCATTTTAGGGCTTATAAAATTTGCATTTTCCAAAGGCTTTAATTTTTAATAATTTAAAGGAGGGTAAATTTTTAAATAAGGCAAATATGCTCCCACAGAAATTAATTAAATCTACCCAGAGAATCTGAAACCTCTCAGGACCAAATGCAGAATTACACAGCTTACTCTATTAGTAAATGCTTGCCTAGAAAGTGCAAGGGCCTGAGTTCAATCCCCCATTTTGCCAAAAAAAAAAAAAAAAAAAAAAAATCTTAAAAAAAAACAAGTATAATAATCACGTCTCAACAGAGAGCAGGTAGATAACATAAAGGACCGAAGGAAAATCTGCTATTATGTACTTAGTACTGTATAGGAAAAAAGAGCAGAACCCAACCAAGGATGTTTTCCACTGCAGTGAGGCCTCTTAACAAAAAATGTCTCATGACTATCAATTCTCATTATTTTAATTCCATGTTTACCAGGGCGCCTTTCTAAATAGTCATTCTGTCTTCTAGAAAGCTTAGCAAAATTACTTATTTACAATTTTGAAGTCAAAGAAGTTCTCCAAAACAAAAGCTCTTTCTGAATGTATCTGGCAGTAAATGCTAACTTAAAAGAACATAATTTTACCAACCAATATGAATAGCCAGTCACTTTTTCTTCAGATATACTAATGTATTTGATTACAGAAAAATCACTATATACTTCCTACTACCTTTATTTTATTTATTTATTTATTTTTGTCTTTTTGAGACAGGGTCTCACTATGCAGTTCAGGCTGGCCTTAGGCTCAGTTTTTAGCTCAAGCTGGTCTCAAATTCACAACAATCTTCCTGCCTCAGCCTCCCGAGTGCTGAGATTACAGGCATGCGCCACCACACCCAGCTTCCTACTACCTTTAGAGAATCTAACAACTACTAAATTCTGAAACACAACTGTCTATCTCTCAAAGGTTTTCTTAGGAAACTCCAATAAATAGGGATTTCTGCTTCAATTTTTCTTTTTCTTCCTTTTACAAAGAAGGCAAAGTAATTCTTTGTCCTATGGTTTGCTGGGGTCACCTTTGGTCATACTGACTATTGTTCATTAATCCCTAATTATATTTTTAAAGAAGAATTTTCATTACTGAAAAATAGAAATAAAATGCTGGACACAGTAGTACACACCTATAGTACCAGCTACTCCAGAGCCTGAAGCAGAAGTAACACATGTTCAAAGCTAACCTGAGCAGCTTAATAAGACTCAATTTTTTTTTTAAAAAGAGCTGGAATGTAGCTCAGCAGTGAAGCATTTGCCTAGGACAGGCTAGGCAAGGCACTAGGGCCAATTCTCTGGACCACAAACAAATGAAATCTTCGCAATGGAATGTGAGGTAAGTAGTACATCCAGCTAATAAACATAAATAATCAATATTTAATTATTTATGACAATTATGCTAGAGATATAGAAAGTTTCAAAGGTATCAGTAAGCTTTCCTTTCCCTCACAGAAAATATAAAAATTCAAAACTCAAATAGACAAATTATACCTGTAAAACAAGTTCCAAGAGAAAATAATCTATAATCATGTTAAATCACAAATGGTTTTTACACCATTTTAATATTAATCTCCCAAGTCTAAAAGACTTGACAATGATACACTTTACAGACCACATACACTTCATAAACACTTAAGCACATCATGCCCCCATCTTGAATTTTTTATACAAGTATTTATATAAATAGAATTTGTAAAAATACAAAAACTTGCATTTTTAATTTTAAAAACTGTATAAACTCAAAATTCTGTAGATATGCATTTTTACCCTTAAAATGAGATAAATGGTGTTTTTTTGGTTTGCCCCCCAAAGTACAGATCTTGGAGGTTTAGCCCCCAGTACAGCAATGTGACAGGTGGGAGGCCTTTTACGGGACTGGACTTGGTGGAAAGTCCTGCCATGCAAGGACACTGCCCTCAGGAAGAACTCTGTGAGAACCAGACATTATAGAAGAATGAGTCTAGCTCAGGAGCTCTCTGGTTCTTGTCTCCAGGTGGATTCTCTTCCTCCCAACATGTTCCCACCTTTGTGGTATCATCCACCATGAGGTTCTCAGCAGAAAAAGGCTCCATGCCCCCAACCTCCACAATTGTGAACTAAATAAACCTCTTTTCTTTATATAGTTATCTATCCTTATTTCATTATAACAAAAAGTAAACTCAATATACGTGTTATATTGCAAGAAGACAATATTTCTTATCTTCTTCCTTATCCTATTTTAGACCTTTTAGGATCACAATATGCCTATTTTTTTTTTAAAGATAAAGCCTGATATAGAAATCATAAATGTGGTACATGTTATCATTAGATAAACTACATGCAAAAAGACCCTACAATGGGTAACACACAGAATTACAACAGCAGGTCACACAAGTATATGACCCACTCATACTTGGTAAAAGTACCCTTTTAGTAAACAGACCTAACACATTCCCCTTCTTCCACAAACTAAAATACAAAGTACAAAGTAGGAAGTTCAAAAGCAAGGAAATGGAATCCCAAAATTAAGTAAAAGAGGCAATAATTGTAAAAGATACCCTCCAACTCTAATCATACTAAGTAAAGAAACTCTAAATATATGTCACATGCAACTTAATCACATATTTTTATCCAGTAATCCATGTCAGGCATAAGAAGACATCCCATGTGAGTTACAAATGAGTGGCTACATGAACTTTGAAGCATTTTTCTCCTCCCTGAAACAAACACAACAAAATGAAAAACAAATGTCATATTGTATTATTTAGACAATCATACAAATATAAAGAATTAAACCTAGTTAGAAGGATTAAAGTGGCTAGAAAAAACTAACCACAACTTGTTCTTTTTTAAAAATAATACCTTCTCTTAATTCCTAAATGTTAAGTGGTCTAACTGACTGCCTTCCTCTAAATATTCTTTGACTACCCAACCTGGGTGCTTTTATCCATAACCAGGACCATCAACTATAGATAATGAATTCTAAATATCTATTTCCAACCACAATCTATCTTCCAATTGTCAGAAAAAGATACCTTAGGACACCCCTATTTAACTCTCCCAATGGAATTTTAACACAAAATCTACCAAATCAAACTTGCTCTTTCACTTTCTGTCATGTCCCTATTCTCGTTATTGATACACCATAGTCTAAAATCTAAGAGCTACTATTGTATTGCCTCCCTACTCACGAATCTTGTACCATTCACCAAGGAAATTCTATCCTAAGAAAGATAAACCTATATTCTCTACTCTTGTCTCTGTGGTGTTGTTGCAGGCAGCTGAGTTAGCTAGAAATAGACAGACAGGGCCAGGCTCTAGATGGGAGTTAACCCAGAAGACAAAGACAACTATGGGAGGGACAGATGCTCCTGCTGTGAACCAGACCTAAAGGCCAAACAAATGTTAAAAGAATAGCACCTAGCACAGAGGAAAAAGATTGAAGTTCTATAGTGTGCCTGGGGAGAGTCACATGAAGAGAAAACTTTCTCTCAAGCTCTCACAGAGAGCAAACTGGTCAAGCATTGGCCGTGACTCATCCACATGGATGACACAGACAAAGGAACTACAGAATAATGTACAGGACTACAAGATAAACCCTGAGAGGACTTCACTGACCACATAGGAAATATA
>PVKA01032225.1:0-16859 GCA_004027165.1 Ctenomys sociabilis
ATAGTCACTAAATGTATTACAGATTGTTTTTTATAAAGGTCCTTTTTAGCTTTACTTCTTTTTATTAAAAATTACTTTAGAAAAACAAAACAAAAATAAATTTTCTCTTCTATTACATAAACTTTAGTAATCTATATAACCCTGAACATGAGTAATAACATGTAAGTGTTTTAAACATACATGTAGAATTTAACTTGTAAATATATTTTTCTATAAAGTATTTCTTATTGCAATTTAATAAATTTCTTATTGTCACCCATTAAAAATGAAAATGACTTTTACATGGTACAAGGCAAAGATTCACATGCTTCCCTACTTTGCATTATGCTATAAGCATGCCTTCCATCCTCCTTTGTACACCTCTTTCCAAGATGACTTAGTAATCACACTTTTCCTTAGGAAGTAGACCCGCTTCCTGTGGCCACAGTAGCAGTAACAAATGGCTGTAAATTTGCTGACTTAAAATAACAACAAATCCACTTCTCTTATCAGAGTGTCTTGGCTACTTTTCTCTTATTGCTGGTGCAAAATACCCAGAATTAAAGCAGGAAACACTTATTTAGCTCACAATTTGTGGATGCTTTAATCCATACTCAGCTGGCTCCGAAGCAGTGGCACATGGCAGAGGGCAGCCATTTATGATAGAGGACAAATGCCAAAAAGCCAATGGAACAGCAGTGGCTATGGCAGCTGGAGAGCAGAGCCTCTCTCTTTGCCGTGTGGTGTATTCAGGCCATCTGCCCCAGATGAGATGTAGCACTCACTCCCATCATCCCAGCATTGGACAGTGAATTAATCACAAACTTGGGAAGCCCATCCCAGTGACAGCATGAGGCTTTGGGGGTACAACCAGACACAGATCAAAACACAGAGTTTTGGAAACCAAAAGTCTGAAATGAGGTACCTGCACTGCCTGGGTGCAGCCAGCATGTTTTATCACAAGATGTAACTGTATCTGTGGTATGATTTATAACTATCTATCCCTCCAGTGCTCACATTGGTAATTTTCCAAGGTGACTGAATCATGAGGCAGTATAACTATGTCTTGTTGTTTGCAGGTGGGGTTTGACAAAAAGAGAAGGATTTTCTGGAAGGATGACATCTTCCCTGGATTCCCCCTTCTTTCTCTGTGTCCTGGAACCCATGATGTGTGCAGTTTCCCTCAACCCGGTTCTCTCTTGCCTTTCTGCCTTGGAACAAGCTTACTGTTAATGTTAACCTGTAATCCTTAGCCAAAATAAACATCTCCTTCTTTACAATGTAGGTGTTGTATATTGGTTCTCAGAGAGGAGAAGAGTGAATGTGACCATCTATGAGGGCTGTTTTTCCATACAAGGAAACATTCAGAAGATGTGGGAATTAGGATGCTGACATATATATTTTAGAAAGGCATTATTCACTTTACTATTCAACTCTTATCTTTAAATCTCATCATCCTTTGATCCTTGACTAGTGGAATATGACACAATGTTCATGAATTCAACTGGCATCCAACTTGCTGGTGTCTTTCTTGAGTACATCTTGAAAGTGTTATACAAAAAAAGTATAATCTAGCCTATTATAGGATGAAAAACAATTTAGAACAGAGTACTTTTCCAAAAGCCGCTTACCTAGGGTATGCAACAACTTCTAGCTATTTAAATGAAACCACCACATCCCATCCAGCACTGGTCCAGTGACTGATGACTGCAACTGTGTAGGGGAAAAAGGAAAACCAAGCAAAGGAACAGTCCAACGGAGAATTTCTGTAATTCCAAAGTGCTGATAGAATAGCAATCAAACTAATTTATTTATTTTTTTAAATTCAGGTGATTTATTTAAGATTTGTGGATATCAAATGGAGAAAGTACTACTAGAATGTAAGATCATGCTGTTATGTAATTGAGGAATAAATGACATTGACTTGGGGACAGGGTCTTTGAATAAGCTGGAAAAATAATAGTAGAAAACAAATGGTTATAAACACTTGAAAAATTGTTTAAAACGCTAATAGAAGATCAAAAATTATGGCTTATTTGATGCAGCTTTGAATAAAATTGGTAAAAACTATCATCAGCAGTAAATTAGAAGATAGAATAATGAACGTGTTGATGTGATCAAGGTGGTTTCAAAGCTAAATGTTCACATAAAAGTTGACATATTTTTGTGTTTCTAGTTTTTTAATCCACACTAAGTAACAATATGTAATGTCATGTTTCTATAGTGATGTAACTCTAATAACTCTAAACAAGAGAAGCTCAAAACTAAGTACTTTTGGTCAGTGTTCCAGTGGTCACATTAGTCTTGCTCAGCTAGGCAAGGCTAATGCTTTTACGTAGGGTCCTTTATGTGGGTTCAATAGCTTTCAAGTGTCTCTGCTCAGATATCTTCCAATTTGCTCTGGTTCTTGGGTATTAGTTCTGGAGGCCCCAGTTGAATCAACTTGCCTCTCTGTAAATCTTCTTAGTCTCCATTAGGTAATAAAGGGCTTCTATCTGAGTGATCTCAAGGCAAGTTTCCAAGAGTAGTGGGATTAACCTTTTTCAATCAAAAGGATCAGAGGTTGTAAAGTATCACTTTTCTTGACTTAACACGATTACATGTCCTCAATAATGAACTGTATGTGTTTAATAAAAGTCTGTACTCTGCTCTTGAGATGAGCTGCTGTTTACATAAAGTCACTCCCCAGATGTGGGGCACAGTGTAGAGTTCACTGTAAAATTAATTTCATCCTTTTTAGAACCAACAGCATGACTATATCTATCCTCCATAACTGGAGGGAGCTTTGAATTTCCCCAATTCATATGAGAAAGTTTATTCTGCACACATGTTTTTGCAAATTTTCACTTCTTATTGTTCTTCCTGTGATCTCAGGTGACATGTAATTTGAGAATATTATAAAACATGTGAAGAAAATAAATGATATAATAAAGAAGGTTTTTACAATATATGTGTAGTACAGGTACCACACACTCACCCATTAAGCCACTGGCATTCCAATATTTACATAAATATGAATACTGCACTATTTACAAATATAAAGTTTAATTATCAAATGGTTTTGAGTTGACCTGCGGACAATGTCTGTGGAAATGTGTGAGTATATTAGTTGTATGTAGCCATACATGAAGTAACAGCTCTGGTTTATAAAATGTTAAACTCAAGGTAAAATAGAACAAAACCTCCAGTGGTGTTATTCCCATTTTCAAAAGCATTTCACCAGTACTGGGAATAGTGCATAGCATGCACTATGGAAACGACAAGTAATGCAACTGTTTCCGGGTCAGTCGCGACTAAGATATTAGCACCGCTGAAATCATGTGGTTCTCTGCAGCTGAAATGATCCAATATTCTAATACCTGTCTATGTAAATACCAGTATATTTGTGAAAGAAGGAAAATAGGAATGATTAGTCAAGCAAGAAACGTGGAATTCTAAAGTATTGTTTGTCTGCTTGTAACATACAAGTAAATAAATTTCTCAGAGATGCTTGAGTAGAACTACCATTCACTGAAGATCATTTGGCCTTGCTTATTCCCAGGATTGCATCTGAATACTTGTTTTCAGCACACTCTAATTTGAGGAACATATCTTTAGAAGATGAGCCAGTTGCAGTCCTCATAATTACAGGCTGCAAACTGGTTTTAGAGGCCAGCACAAATACAGGAGTAACCCAATCTGAGAGGTGGATAAAAAGCAGTACATTGAACAGTAACAATAGCAGCAGTGAAAATAGTAGTAAAGCACTATTTTCTTCTGTAGCTAAAGCTGGTAATTAAGCCTAAATGAAGGTTATCCTATCTGTTAAGATTCATATGAAGTTGGCTTAATTACCCCACTGCTGTTCTGAGGACTATTTCATGCTTTTTCTGCACCCTATGCATTATTGGACTCTCATATTCTTGTAAGACGAATCCCAAACTGAATTGCAGCAAGTGTTTTATACTGGTGTTCTATTGCTGCTATAAAGAAATCAACAACACAGTAATTTAAGAAAAAAAAATCATTTTATAGTTCTGAGAGTAGGGTTTCTCACAAGACTAAAATCAACCAGTCCATGCATATGCATAATTTCTTAGAGGCTCTGTGGAATAGTTTCTTTATAATTTCAATCCTCCTACTTCCTTGGCTCCTGGCTTGCTTCCTCAATTTTCAGAGCCAGTAAAAGAAGGTTGAGAACTTTACCAATTGCATCAGTCAGACTTTCTTTTCAACTTTCTTTTTTTACTTGAAAGGAACATTGATTGGCTACACCGAGGCATCTGTCTTGTTTGTTTTATTTAGACTTGGTCTGAAACATTAGCAATTTGTGAGTTACTCACGATCACCCATTGTAAAGGGCTGCAGTCTGGTTTTGGGTGATATAAAAATACATGGCTTAGGTAAGTTTTACTGTGTTAGGTATAAGCTCAGAGAACCTCAGACTAATGCTTTTTCTCCTTGTGTAATTGAATACCAAAAAATATGTTTTCCTCCGTTCTCATGTTTCCTCACTGGAATCATTTCAGGTCAGAGAATGGCCACAGAAACTGCAGTAGATACCATTCACCTATGAAGTTAAATAATCTTTTGAGGACAGTGGAGAGGTACAAAGAGAAGAAAAGGGGTCCTTGTCAATGCCCCTGTACTGGTGGGTAAAGACTGGACTGCCTTGTCTGCATTGCAAACTTGTTGCAGCAAAAGTCAGCAAGATAAACCTTCCACAGAGACCAAGAAAGGAAACAACTGAGGCTTTTATTGCTCAGGACGATGATCTGACACAGTCAGGGAATGCTGAACACCAGGGAACTTTGCACAGGGTTTTTTCTTTACTTCTACAAGTAACCAATAGGAATCACATTACTTCATTTTGGAATTTTATAAAAGTGTCACAAGGTTTGCATTTCCGACGGTTTTTTTTTTTTTTAGTGTGGTTAAATTTTGCTTGTCTGCAAATTTTAAACAGTCCATTATTTGACGATTTGTTCTAGTTAGTGAGTTTTATGGTTAATGAAGAGGGAAGAGAGTGAGGAGTGGACTTACCTAAAGTTTAAGTGACTTCTTTTATTTTTAATTTATTTTTTATTTTATTGAAATACAAATATCAATCAGACAGTTTTAAGACACCTTAACAAGACAGATTTGATAAATTAATACATTGCAAACTGTTTTCATACTGTTTTGGTATCGCACAAGGTGCATACATGATATTATACTTACAGACATTATTATAGCAGATGCCTCTTATCAGTAAATTAAGAGTGTAGCTGTATACTTACCTTACTTTTTATTCCTGAATTATATCAAAAATTCAATAATTATTTTCCTAGTGGATGACCATAGTACTAGAAGCCGACATAATATCCTGTCCAACCACCATCAGTGCAAATCTTGCCTCTCATAACAACCTCATTAAGTGACTTCTAAAATGCTGCTAAAGAGAAATTGGAGTCCTGTTAGCCCAATAAAACTGACTTTCTTATTAATTGAGAAAACAAATGTCTGTATTGTTTATTCTATTTTTTTGAGGTATTGAGACTATTGTTAAGTAAAGATGCTGGAATTATTTACTTAAAATTACCAAAAAGAGTCATAAAATATTAAAATATAAACAGCCAAGTATTATAGCACATGCCTCTAATCTCAGCACTCTGGAGACTAAGGTAGGAGGATACACATGAGTTTGAGACCAGCCTGGGTTACATAGTTCAAAGTCAGCATGGAGTGCTGTCTCAAGAAAAAAAAAAATTAAAACAGAAAAGCTCTGTAAAGAGGTTAGCCTCCTTGCAGTACCTGTAATGGCTTAAACGGCACTAATTCATTTCTTGCATTCTAAAGATCAAGAGATCTGGGGCAGCCCAAGATCAAAGTGCTGGTGGAGGGCAGTCTTGGATCACAGAAGACAGCTCTTCCTCCAAGCCCTCACGTGGATTTTCCTTGATGTGTGCATTTAGAGAAAGAACAAAAGATTTCTACTGCTGTCTTTGAAGGACCAAGATCTTCCTGGGTGAGCTCACTCTCCTGTTGTAACCTCATTAAATCTTGATTACTTCTAAGGAGGTCCTTTCACTAAGTACTTTCACATGGATGGACAGTCAGAGCATCAGCATATGGATGTTGGGGGAATGCAAGTATTTATTCAATATCAAGAACAATAAGTGCTATATAATATAATATAATTAAATAAATAAATGCATAGTATATCAAATATAGTAAAGTATGCTAACACAGTATATAGCACTGTTTAGGTTTATTTTTTGGTATGGTATGGTAGGGCAAATAAAGTAAGTCATAAAAGAGGTACAAAATATTGAGTGTTGTATATGATGGATTTAGCAGAGAAACTTACAGGTTATACTCTCTGCTACATACATTAAACAATTTGTTAAGTATTATGAATGTACAACAATGTTTTTCCTCCTTTTGAACTTGGAAAAATGTTGGATATTTTCCAATTAAAAAACATTCTCATTTTAATCATTAGATATATGTATCTAACTGTTAAAAACAGTCAAAGAATGAAAATTATCTTGCAAATACTTCATTCATAATTCCAATTATTTATAGTGAATTTCTAGAAATTCTAGTAAATGATGATGAATTTTGAAACACCAAACTTCCTTCAGGCAAGGAAATGTATCAGTTTACACAAGTGTTAATGGTGTTGAAGGACAGCACTGTTCTGCTTTAACCTCTAATTTAAATATCATAGAATAGCAACTCAAATGTTGTTAGCACTAACTTGATTGACTAGCATGAAATTCAATTTCATAGTAAAGGATGCTACTTTTATTTCCATTTAAAATATTTTGTGATTGTTTAGGTTGTGCAGTGGCAGTAGGCCTCCCTTGTTTTTAGGTTTTGTTTTGCATTTTGTTTACAGTGCCTGGAATCCACCCCAGGGTGCTGCTCTGCTCTGCCCTCCCTGGAGCCCCACCTCTAGCTTCTGCAGCACGTTTTCTGAGATGATTAAAAGTTGTCTCCCACCCTACTGTTACCTGGGAGCTTGACTGAGGAACCAGGAGGCCTGGTGTCTGTAAACACCCCCTTAGACAAAATCCCAAGATGCTGTTTGCATAAGGTTTTCTGGCAAACAGTGCAACCCTTAAAATAAAAGTGTGACCTGAAGAAAGAGTTTTGCTGTCTTCTATATCAATCACCCCACACCTCATGGAAATAGCATTTTGCATGAGGGTTAAAAAGCAGTCTGTTATTTAAAACACTTCATTGCCTACAATCTGTCAGCAAATTGTCAGATTTATAAATCTACAATATAAAAATCTGTAAATCTGTGAGTTTTAGCTACTGGAGTTGTATAATGCAAAATTTACACATTTAAAAGAATAATTAAAACCACCAGGAATTTGCCAAGACACAGATTAAAATTATTTTCAGATTTTTGTCTTTAGGTATTTTTATATATGTATGTATACATGCATGAATATATACATATTTTATATACATATATTAATCTTCGCTCACATTTTCTATTATTGTTGTACAAAGAAAAACTCCTTACTTCATGAATTATTATATGAAATTTCCTTTTAAGAATTTCATGGATTTTTATTCAATATTGAAATTGTTTAAAAGAAAGTAAAAGTTAAAAAAAACTACAGCTTAATTTTGAGCCAACACAGTTAGGACATTATGTAATTCACCATTTCTTTATCCCCATTGCCATTGGTTTCAGTAGGGGCAGATAACGCATTCTCCTCAGTGAAACAACAGATATGTTAGCCTTGTAAGAAATAAACCATGAGGCCAGGCGTGGTGGCGCATACCTGTAATACCAGCACTTGGGAGGCTGATGCAGGAGGATTATTGTGAGTTACAGATCAGCCTGAGCTACAAAGTGAACTTAAGGCCAGCCTGAACTGCATAGTGAGACCCTGTCTCAAAAAGACAAAAAAAAAAAAAAAAAAAAAAAAAAAAAAAAAAAAAAAAAAAAAAAAAAAAAAAAAAAAAAAAAAAAAAAACAAGAAATAAACCATGATTATAAAAGACAAAATTGTGGGACTCATTGAAGGCTATATGAGCTTCTTTTACGGGAGCAGTTTGGGAAGTTTCTGAAATCTCATTCATATTGAGACAATTTATTAATTCAGGGAGAATGCAAATAACAATAAAAACATTCTTTGCTATTTTGGAGGTATTGTATTTCATTTATGTAAATTATCTTGAATGAATCTTTTATGTATTTGCATATATGTGTATTGAATGTGCATGTTATATGTATAATACTGTGTACTAAATTAGAACATTGTTAAAATATATTATTCTAATTATTTTGTATATCATTTCTTTATGTACAAAAATCATTAAAATGAACAAGAAAGAATTAGTTCTCCCTTGTCAGTATTCTTTATTCTATTTGCTTAGTTTAATTTGAAATATGACTAATAAATACAACCTATTAACTTTACATTTTGGAGTCCTTTTAATTTCATTACATTTTAAAAGTAAATTCATATGTGTAAGATGGAAACAGGCTAATTTCAGCTGTCTTTTATATTTGTGTTACTACCAATTTTTACCAATTTAACATATATATATATATATATATATATATATATATATTATATAATGTATATATTCTATATGAAATATTATTTGTTTGCCAGCTGAAGCAAGTCTGCCCTGCAGCCTGCAGTAAGGAAAGGCTTACTTGCAAAGACTGTGGCAAAAGGCTGAGGAGGTGCTAGGGCCACAATGTGGGTCTCCTGAGGTCTGTAAGCAAGCAAGGGCTGCTCTGTGACAGGGAGGAGATTTAGGGCTGGGAGGAGTGGGGTGCGAGATGTGCAGGGAGTGGCTCCTGTTTAGGACTGTTTTGCCTTGGGATCACTGATAGCAAGCAGGGATTTTAAGCGAAGAGTTTTCCTATTTTCCATGCTTGCTCAGAGAAGAGTCAATGTCACAGGCCCGTGGAGGGGTTCCGGGAAGCCTGGCTAATGAGAGGCTCAGTCAAGATTGTGGATATTTTGTCAGGTTGGTCCATTATTTGGAAGCCAAGCAAGGTTCCCTAGTAAAAGACCAGTACTGCAGAAGGTCCACTGACCATGTAGAGGAAAACTCCTCAAGAAAAGAAACAGTGATTTCACCAAACAGATGTTTACAACTCAAAACGCGGAGAGGAAGGACTGTACTAATTGCTTTCTTGTTTTGTTTTCAGTCATCTGTTACTTCCCTTATTCATCTTTTATTTTGAACTCTTGGGAAAGTAAAATTTTATTAGCAATATTTAGCTATTTCAACAAGAAATATTAACACATATATAGGGCGATAGATTATTTATTCTGCCAGCATTGCATTCTTATGCCTCTTTACTCCTTTCATTTTTTCATTATTTGTAGCTGGGTGTTATTTTTATGTCAACAAGCTTCTTTTCCTAATTATTTGGGAAGCATATATTAAGGTTTATATTCTATTTTTGAAGGGAAATAGCCAAGTTCTACCTTTCTAATTATATTTGGCCTAAGATTTTTTTCTCATCTAAGTACCTCTTAAAATAAACGTTTAAAGAGTTTAATCATCAGAAATGCATGTGGTGATTAGTTTTTTTTTTTACCTTTTTAACTTATCATAAGTTCCTTCAATCAATTAATTATACCCTTTAAATGAATAAATGTAATCATCATCATTTCCTTTTGATTAAAAAAATCCTAAAATATATTTTTCTTCCATTATTTGTTCAGAGAAAATAATAACACTGTAACTTATATTTTATTATTTTCTATATTCTAAATTTTGATTATGTAAAATTTTTAGTCTTTTGTTGTGGTGGTATGATTTGGAAAATCTGCCATTATAGTTTTGTCATAAATCTGTTCAATTTACAACGGAGTTATACTTAGAGATTTTCTAGAGAGTATACCATTCATACTAAGCTGAATTACTCTTTATCTCGATAATAATAAAATGGAAATTCTATTAGCCGGGCAAAAGAAACCAGTTTCATGGCCTGTCCACGTCTTGCACGCAATGAGAAATCAATTAAAAGGACTTCATATGTTTTTTCAAAGAAACATTATAAGCAAGGTATTTTACACCACACAGGGATACACACAGCCCTACTATGGAGATACACATTTAAATAAATGAGAACTGGTGAAATCGCATGCTCAGATGTTGTGAAGTACTAACATAGTTTGTTCTGTTGTTTTATTTTTATTTTAAATGTTGCTGTGACTCATTAAATTTATTTCAAGATTCAGCACTTAGTGGTAACTTGGAATTTCGCCTGAATGAAATTGCTTCTATTGCCTGTAACATTCTAAGAAATTTTAATTGTGAAAATGTCTGGAGACCTGAGCTGGCTTTGCAGTTTTAGTGAGGGCAAGCAGAGAGGGAGGGACAGCGCTTTTAGCCTTCCGCTGAATGCCAGTAGGAATCTCAGCACTTCTGTCTGCCATCTGAGTGAGTCTTCTAAGCTTATTGAGTTCCCTGGAGCACAGTGAGCATACAAATTGAGCTGAGGAGGAAACTACTGCAGTCTCTCTTCTGCTTAATAACATTTTCTAGGTAAATTCCTATTAAGCACTGCCCAGGGGAATCCTCTTAGCCCTTAAAGAAAGGAATGGGACTTCTAAATAGATTAGATGAACAGGAGGAATCACTAGGAAACTTAAATAAAAAGAAACTTCAGGCCTGGAGTCAGCATCCATTCTTTTTCACTGCAAATTCACAGATATCTTCAGTGAGGTGTTTCAAACATGAGACAGACCTATTAGGTGGTCAGGAAATCAGACTGGTCCATTTGAGACAATATTATGGAAAGTTAGTTAGAAAATTAAAAAAAAAACTCAGATGATAATATCATATTATTGTTTGAGAATAATTGTCATTTTATGTCATGTTATAAAAAGATGTATTCTTTATAGATTAATGATCACCAGAAATTAGACAGTTGCTCCTTTGTAAATTATGCTGCAGAAAGCTCAAGGTCAGGACTGGGAAGATAACTTGGCAGTCCAAGCACCTGCCTGTCAAGCGCATGGACCCTGGTTGGATTCCCAGTATCACAGGCCATGCCAGGCCCACTCTGGGCCAACCATTGAAACAGGGTGTGGTGGTGCATGCCTGTAAGCTTAGTGCTGGAGAGGCTGAGGCAGGAGGATCGCTATGAGTCTGAGCTATGTAGCAAGACCCTGTATCAAAAAAATAAATAAATCTTGAAAAAAAAAGAAAACTCAAGGTCAGATTGGAACAAGAAAATGATTATGATTTTATTTTCCCCATCCCACAACTGGGTGAGATCCTTACAGAGCTAGAGCCAGAGGAATCTGTATCTGCCCTATTTGCATTTTCCCTACATACTGCTTGTGATGCCATTTGCATTTTTGCTAAAGCATTCTTTGTTTCTTGAAATTAGTTCCCCAAAGCCAACATTGAACTTTCAATTTTAGTCTCCCTTTCTAGCCAATCTAGATCTCCCTTTGGATGAAGTATTTAAAGTCATGGGAGATTTTGAGAAGATATTACAGAAAATTTTATTTGCTTGTGTATTATGTCCTTTTCATGCTGTTATATAATAGCATTTTTGCATTGATTATTTTCTTATATATTCTTCATTTTCCTAGTTACTTATCCATGAATATAATGAACTCCATCCAACCAAATTAATGCTCTAAGTGCCTTTTCCTTTGACTCCTTAACCATTTACTTGCGTGATTCTAGACTATAAATACAGGATAAAAAAACCTGAATATTTAGTGGAAGTAGGTCAGTGTTAGTGCCTTATAGAACTGCAGCGAAGGAAAAGAGGAATAGCACTGTAGAAAAGTAATTCTTGAGAAAGAGAAGATGTACACTCATTTCATATTCTTGTGAATATATTTGCCACTATAAGTTCATTAAACAGAATTATACAAAACATTGGAAAGCAGAAGTCATACCCTTCTTAATATTGTTTTTCTCAAGAATATGGATGACCTGTAGTTAAATTTTGTATGTCTTTGTCGCTGATTGGAGAGAAGAATTATACAATACTAAAACTTTACTCTTTTCTGAAAATAATCATCACCTTTGATAGGTGTGTACTTTAAGCAATATGTATTATACTGTTCAAAGTGTACCACTGGCAAGACATTTGGTTATCTGGTTTAATGAAAAGAGCTTTTGACTCTATTTCTAAGAATTTGAAACCCATTAGGGCTCTGAGAGGCAGTAACAACAGTTAAGTTGAATGCAAATTGTGCCAGGCACCCTGCTAAATATTTTATGTACTGCAACAAAAATTTGCAGCTACCCTCACTATCCTTTTCTGTTCGTTGACTATACTGGTCATATTTTCCCAAATTTTCTGCATTTGGGCACATCTATAATGGCGGGCCCTTTACAAAATGTAAGAGAAAGTTATCGTTGTAAATCTTGCATATAAAATCTAGTCAGGTTTATTTATTTTTTCTTTCCTCCCATCTCTTCTTTCATTTCCTGCCTCAGCTCTGCACAGCCACGCCCTCTCACGACCACGTGATGAGGAGGCTTTCACGTGACTCTTCTCATTCAGTAACTTTATTCTAATAGGAATAACGTGAATCCTGCGAGACCTAGGCCTTCCTGTTCTAGAAGCATCGTAGCCTCTCGCACCTACTAAATATCCCCGTCACATTTAGATCTTAGAAAACTATTGAGAATTTATCCTCGTTTATCAGTGAAGAACTGATTGATCTAAAGTAAATTCACGGAAACACAGAAAGCTGTATTTCAAGCCCAATTTGCTGGCTCCAAACTCATGTCCTAAACTGCCTCATTTTAAAACAAAGGATGCTCTTTGGATCTAGTTTATTGAGAAGATAAACTTAGGGAAATATAAACATGAAATGGCTGCTCTTATTATCCCGGCAAATGTCAATATTTACAAAAAAATATTTAGAAGTATCCGTAGAATCTTCATTCCCTCAAAAAAGTAGAAAGTCTGTCTAATCTCAATTCTGAGTCTTTTCAAATACTGACAATTGTTAAGATGGATTCTTTAAGTTTTTAGTATTTCCATTTAAAAATTCAGTGTGTTCAATTTAAAATGACACAATAGTCCCTTATGCAGATGTCTGGGCTCATCTCTGCCTATTTTTTCATCATTCGTGATTCTAGCTGTTTTCATCACCCACTCTTCCTCTTTCTTTCTTTCTTTTTCCTTTTTCCTTCTTTCCTTCCTTCCTTTCTTCTTTGATGGGAATGTGTCATAAGTCAATGACTGTTGTTATAACAAAATATCACAAACTGAAAAGTAACACTATGTCTCTGACGTGCATTCTGGAATGTATTCTTCTATGTTTCTTTAATTAGCATTATTTGGAAAAGGATTGCTTCTTTTCACTGAAAGAGTGCAAATGTACAGCCATTCCTCCAAGCTTTTTTATTTTCTTGAGTCCTTGGTCTATGACTTTGTAGAGAGAGACAAGCTCATCTCCTCCAAAGACAAATGAGTGGAAGAAAATGATCCTTCCCTAAAAGAAGCCTGCCTTGTCCCAGTGTGAGTTTCTCATATATGCCGGTAGTTGGAATCAAAAGCAATGATGGATTTTTAGAAAATGTATGAATTTGTATTTGATATCTGCAAAACTGAGTGCTTCATATTTATCTGTGAAGCTTGGTGGTCAATTTCACGTTAACAGAGACAACTGGAACCAGAAATACCTACTCCAATTGCATTTGTTGAGATGGTTGAATCAGACTCCCAAAATTAGACAATGAAATGGCTGGGCTTAGACTTCATTTTCCAGGCCTTGATGTAGTAGTCTATTTAAAATACAGAGGTGCTGGGGAGATATAGCGCTCAGTAGAATAAGTGCTTGTCTGGCAAGCGCAAGGATGTGAGTTCAATCCCTGGTACCGAAAAAAAAAAAAAATATGGTGCTGGCCTCTATTATTTTTAATTGAAGAAGATAAAAAGTAAACGGTAATAAATATCTATTTATTACATATGTATTATATAATTATCTATAGATAGGTGCATAGAATTTTTTCACTGAAGAAACTAATAATGCTCGATATTTACGTCACTGTATGTGAAGGTGAGAAAAGATTGCTGCTGCAGCTTGTGGGCAGAGGAAGCAAGCTTTTGGGCGAGTGCAAAAGAAGCGAAATGTTGCAGTGGCTTAGCTGCTTCCCCTTAGTTCTGGAGTTAATGTGATGAATTCATTGTCCTATGCTAGTGCTTAATATGAATTTCAGCATAATAATAACCACATGTTTAACGTTTATTTCTGAGGACAATTGCAGGGAAGATAGGCTTCCCCAGCACCCCAGTGGTCTCTGAAATTGCAAGTTTGGTTTAAAGCTGCTGCCACGAAGGTAACACGGAGGATCCAGGAGAGCATAACACCGCAGCTTTCTCTGCCCCTCAGAACTGTGGCTCCCACGCATCTGAAATTTCAATTCACGAAAGGCAGCTTACATTTACTGTTGGAGAAGTGTGCTTCCGATTTACAATGTTTATAGTGCAGCAATAAGCAGAGCAAAGAGTTGATGGCGTAGAAGAAACATCTAAGTTAATTCGTCTCATATTTGAGAATTTGAGATCTAAGATATTTTTAGTGTTCTAAAGTTTGTGTAAATATGTCACAAATAAAGTAACAACATGCAATCCATAATCTCTGAAAGAATAGATCATAGTATAGTAGACTGGTCTTTTCCTTCCTTCCTTCCTTCCTTTCTTCCTTCCTTCTATCTTCCTTCCCTCCTTCTTTTCTGTTCTTTCTTTCTTCTTTTTTCTTTTTTGAGACAGTGTCTTACTATGTAGCTCAGGCTGGTATTGAACTCACAAGGATCTTTCTGCCTCAGCCTGCCACGTGCTACAGTTCCAAGCACGTGGTACCACAACTGTCTCATCTGTTTCGACACAGCAAGAGTAAGTTAATTAGCATTGTATTTCCGGGCGTTTATATGTTTAATTTATGAATTGTTTAGACAATGCTTTGTAGAACTTTTGTTCATATAGAGCTTGGGCATTATTCAGCCTTGTAATCTTGTGATTTTCATTCTTCTCAAGCCAACCCAAAGAGAGATAAACATCCTTAGTAGGTTTTATTACTATTCTAGTTGCAATGGGCTTTCTATTTTCATAACACCGCTGTCTGATCATATTATACGTGAATAAATCACATAAACAGTAAAAACTTAAAACTTATTTTGTAGAGAAGTGTATGCAAGCCACTTCACAGAAAATCAGAATAAGTGCATGCAAATTTGCAACAAAGCCAATGCTTTTGCTTCTGTTGCATACTTTGGTATTTAAAAATCACCTTGAGTAGGAAAAAACAACAGGAAAAGGAAAAGAAGACACCTTCAATATATCATGTAGGGATAAGAATCACTGAGCCAATGAACATAAGAAACAAAGCAAGTGCAGTAGTCTCAGTTGAAAACCATTTGCTTAACTCTAAATTGTATTATTACTAATTATAGCAGCCATAAAAATAGATTTTTAGATGATGTCTTCATAAATTGTATGCATGCATAAAGTCACATTCATTTTTCACTAAAACCACACACACAGACACAGACACACAGACACACACATGCTTATGTCCAGAAGTTCCCCCACAACTTCATGGAATCATGGAGAATGTTTCTGCTGTGTATGGTAACTAATTGTCCGATGCCTGGATTTTGGGTGTGAGTGCTACACCCGCCCTGAGGCAGGTGCCCTGCAAACAGTAAAAGGGAGGGAAAGAAACTTGCTCTTTTTTTGCTGCTCTTGCTGCTTTCTGTGGCCACAAACTGTTGTTTATGCCATGTTCTACTCTCTCTTGGACTCAGCAGAGTATGGACTAAAACGTCCATGAACTATGAGTTAAAACAACCTTTCCTTCCTTAATTCTGCATGTCAGGTATTGTGTGTCCAAGGAACTTGAGAAAAAAAAAATATATATATATATATATATCCATTCATCCATTTATAGCCACCTGAAGGCAAACAATGCCTGTACAATGAATCACTGTAAAGAAAAACTAATATATGTGCCTCATATTTGCAACTATTTTCATTAATGTGTGTGCTAACTGTCCCTCAGTGAATTATGAAAATCCCCAAAATCTCCAACTGGGAGGTGATGCAGAAGGCCGGTCCTATCTGACCCTTCTCCTCTGTGGCTGCTATTGCTCATCTCAGTCTTTTCATTCTCCTCAATTCTTCAGTTCCTAAATGCACTGATTTCTACCTCAGAGCCTTTCTGTGCTTTTCACAGATGCCCCTTCCTCTGCCACCAAACCTTCACTCTACTACAATGCTTCATGCCCACAATTGCTCCTCCACAACCTACAGTTTCATTCAGTGAGGGCAGCTTTACTGTGATCTGTGAATTTCACCTAAAATTTAAATTTCTGCTTCCTAAAAATAATTGTTTCAGCTCTGCATGTTTCATCACCTACAATACATGTCAACATAGAACACATTCCCCTTAGTGACACCTATTACTAAGGAAGTGAATTCAGAGCATAGGAAATCAATTCTGATATTTAATTTCTCATACATCTACCACATTTAAGTTATTTTAATGATAACTTAGAAACAGCTTCCAGCCCTGGCAGATGACACAGCAGTGCAGTCTTTAGACATTAGCAGCATGAACACTGGCTGGGCACAATGATCTGCCTAGACAGATTCTCAAAGAATGCATGGTAAACTGGTCTTCTGAGATTTCATCCATCCTCTTATTGTGTTATGTTGTCTTCCATTTTGACAATCTACAAATCTGGTCACGATACTGTCAAAATGTGAAATGCAAGCTAAAATATATGAGATGCTGCTTCAGAATAAAATGTAAATAGTTATTTCTTCCAAAAGTGAATATTTAATAGACATCCAGAATTGTAAGGCTGGGAATCTTAGTCTCTAGCTTTTGTGGAACTGGGGGAAAGAGCAGATCAAAGAAGAAAAAACTGAAACAGTAAAACAA